>CM039589.1:14323780-14350124 GCA_022457205.1 Saccharum spontaneum
TGTAGCCCCTATGTTTTTCAACCTGAACGACATCGTGATGTAGGAGAACGATCCGAACGTGGTGATGAAAGAGGTCACGAGTTGGTCAGCCTCTTTCATCGTGATCAAGGAAGCGGAGGGTTTCGCACCCCGAGGTTGAGTCGACTACTTGGTCTATGCATGGCAAAGGAAACGGATCCTTTGGACATGCCTTGTTGAGATTTGTGTAGTCAACTCACATTCTCCATCTCCCACTCTTTTTTTTACAAGAACGGGATTGGCTAACCATTCGGGGTGATATACTTCCTTGATGAATCCGGCCACCAAAATCTTCGCGATCTCCTCGCTGATGGCCCTGTGCTTCTCCTCGTCAAAGTGACGCAGGCGCTGTTTCACTAGCCTAGACCCTAGCATGATCTTCAAGACATGCTCGGTGACTTCCCTCAGAATGCCTGGCATATTCGAGGGTTTCCATGCAAATATGTCTTTGTTTGCGCAGAGGAAGTCGACGAGCGCGCCTTCCTATTTGGGGAAAAGCGAGGTGCCGATGCGCACCACCTTTCCCTCGGAGCTGCTAGGGTCTTATGAGGACCTCCTTGGTGCCCTCCGTGGGTTCAAAAGACCCGGCCGATCGCTTGGGGTCAAGTGCTTCTTCGGCGGTCTCCTCCCTAATGATCACAAGCTCCTCCGAGGTGATAATTGCCGAGGCAAGCTCACAGCACTCGACTTCGCACTCGTAAGCACACTGGAAGAAGGTGCCGATGGTGATGACCCACATGGGCCTAGCATCTTGAGCTTGAGGTAGGTATAATTGGGGACGACCATGAACTTTGCGTAGCACGGGTGTCCTAGGATGGTGTGGTAGGTCCTGTGGAATCCAACCACCTCGAAGGTGAGGGTCTCCATTCTATAGTTGGCCGGATCCCCGAAAGGTGATGGGCAAATCGATCTGCCTGAGCGGTTTGGCTTGCTTCCCCGGCACGATGCCGTGGAAAGGCGGTCTGGTCAGTTGGATGCGCGATCAATCGATGCCCATGGCATCAAGCGTCTCAGCGTACATGATGTTGAGGCCACTGCCTCCATCCATCTGTACCTTCGTGAGCCGTTTCGTGCTGACGATTGGGTTGACCATGAGTGGGCACCTACCCAGATGCGGGACGCTCTCTGAGTGGTTGAACCGATTAAAGGTGATGGGAGACCTCGACCATCGGAGGAAAGAGGGCATGGCCGGCTCAGCCGCATAGACCTCGCGACGTGTGAGCTTTTGGTGCTGCTTGGAGTCGTAAGCCGCTGTCCCACTGAAGATCATGAGGCAACCATCTGTTGTTAGAAAGCCGCCATCTTTTTCCTCGGTGTCATCCACCGCTGGCTCAGGCTTCCTCCTCTGATCCCCCTTCTTAGAGCCACCGAACAAGAACTGCTTCATGAGGGAGCAATTCTTGTACGTGTGCTTGATGGGGAAGGCGTGGTTCGGGCATGGCCCCCGAGCATCTTCTCAAAGTGGTCAGGAGTGCCCTCGGTGGGCATCTTCTTGCCCTTTCGCTCAACAGCGGCCATGAGCGAGCCCTCGTGCCACTGCTTGTTCTTCTTCTTGCTCGAACAATTGGAGGCACCTTCGCAGGTGTCCTCGTCCCACTTCACCTTGCCTCGAGGATGGTCAAAAACCACCCCAACTGCCTCTTCGCCTGAGGCATGGCTAGTTGCGATGTCGAGGAGCTCCTTGGTGGTTTGCGGGCCCTTGCGTCCCAGCTTATGGACCAGGGACTTGCAGGTGGTCCCAGATAGGAAAGCCCCGATGATGTCAGCATCGGCGACATTGGGTAACTCGTTGCACTGACCGGATGTACTTGCGGAGAGTTTCTCCTAGTGTCAGTAGTTCTTTAGGTCCCAGCGGTTCCCAGGGTGCGTGTAGGAGCCGTGGAAGTTTCCTACAAAGATCTTCTTCAGGTCCGCCCAACTTTGAATCTTGTTAGGCGGAAGGTGCTCCAGCCACAGTCGCACCGAATCAACCAGGAACAAGGGGAGGTTGCAGATAATGAAGGAATCATTGTCTGCACCGCTGGCTTGGCAAGCGAGTCGGTAATCCTTGAACCACAGGCCGGGGTTCGTTTCCCTAGAATACTTCAAGATGTTCGTCGGTGGTTCATACCATGACAGGAAAGGTGCATTGAGGATGTGGCGGCCGAAGACCTGAGGGCCTAGTGGAGCAGGGCTCGAGGACCGATCCTCGGCGCTGTCGTAGCGTCCGTCGTGACAAGGGTGGTAGTCGTGGGTGGCCTCCTCTCTCTTATCCCCCCGTCCGCGCCTATAGGCGTCAGGGTGTTGCGTGCATCATAGATGGGGCCGACACGCTCGTGTATCAGGACCGCGACATTCCTCCCATTGCCTCACGGTGCCTGGTGGATGAACACGTCCCTGCCATGTCATCCCGAAGACGCGCTAGCTGGTGTCAAGCTCGTGTCGTTGAGACAACGAGCTTTTCGCCTACTGCACTGCCGCACACTAGAGCAGTGTGTGGATCTCGTGATGGGCCCAGCGGTCTTCGGGTGTTGCGGGCCCTGGGAGCCCTCGGAGCAAGGCCGCAGCGGCGACAATGTTCTTTCTTGCCCGAGCGAAGTGCGGGAGACCGTTGTCATCCTCGACGATCCTCAGGTTTATGTCGCGGGCCATGGCGCGTGCGCGCCCACTGTCCCTGCGGTGCTCGATCTCGTACTCGAGCTCCGCGCGCTCCTGCTCTAGCTAGAGTCGCGCTTCCTCGAGCTCTCTCTGTCGTGCCCTCATTTGCTCTATCTGTAGGCGAGACGAGACTCTCGCATCTCCCTCGACCTCGTCGTTAGTGTTGGCCGGGGGAGTAACCCCTCCATCATGGACACTTTCGACGTGCCCCTCGTGGGTGTCTGCCATGAAGCATTTGCGCGAGGGATGATGGATCCCGCTCCCCCCGCTAGAGTTAGAGTCAGAGATCACCCTAGAGTCTCCCGCGAGGAGGTCATGGAAAGATTCCACGACGTAATCTGCCACTCCCATGAACTCGTCGTCCATGGAAGGCGGGTGCATGCGCCATGCCGTGAGGCAATCGATGGTCCTTGCATCGTTGTGCAGACCGAACAAAAATGTTGTCGGGGCATTCTAGGTAAGGTATGTCAGGGAGAGTGGTTCTCCTCCGGCAAGCTACGTTATGACATTGGCGAATGAGAAAGAGAGCCAGCATAGATCCTCTTGGGATGGCCAAGGTCCCAGGAAGACGGTGAGCTGGCGCTCTAGCCTCTCATAATCGAAGCCGAGGAGCTGGTCGCTCCTAGGGGCGTGTGCCTCTAGGGAATGCAGCTGTAGCTCCTCGAGAGCCTCGACGACCGTGTCAAGGCCAGCGGAGCGAAGAGGCCAGATGGGGGTGGGAGCCCACACCTGCTTTCCCTCCGTGGTGACGAAGAGGTCCAGACTCCTGAAATGCACGTGCGCACCCGGGGTCCAGTTCACGCCATGGCTAGTCATCCGTGGCCTAATGTGGACGTCGAAACGCGCAAAAGGCCCCTGCATGGCGAGCCAACTATCGGTGTTTCGAACCACTGACTAGTAAATTTGTATTTGCGTGTTTGGCCCGGATGGTGTACTCGGAGGACACAAGGGATTATACTGGTTCGGGCTAAATGTCCCTACGTTCAGTGGGGTACTGCTCATGTTACCGGCACTAAGTTTGCAGTAGAGGTTATAAACGGGCGAGAGAGAGGAAAAGGATCCTAAGTCTCTGGTGAATGAAGTTTAGTTCTATTGCTTGTGCTCTGGTCGCCTTGAGTGATTTGGGAGCATTCAAGAGCGTCCAAAAGCCTCTCCTCTGTGGGTGCCTCGCTTCCTCTTTTATAGACCAAGGGAAGGGCATGGGTTACATGAGAGGGAGAGGAAAGTAGAGAGGAAGAGGGCCAGGGGGCTACATCGTCCTTCTTCCCTATAGGCAGGTCTCGTTGGTCCTACAGATGATGACAGAGGTGGCTCCACGTCGTGACCTTGTTCGTCACTAGGGCTACAGGTGGGCGTCGTCAGCCGGTCATGGCGCTCCATCCCGTCCCGACGCGTGGCATGGTCAACAGGCTCCCTCGACGGGAGTCGTACGAGGATTAAGCAGCACAGTGCTGGTCCGCCCAGCGCTGTTGGCGACGTGCGCGCCTATGTATGGCCTGTCACGACCACGGGTCGTGTCGAGGTGTGCCTGTTCCCTTCTTGACGTCAGGAGAGTGATCCTAGGCCTGCGGCGTTACACCCATAGTGGTTGGTGATAGCGCGGGCCCCCATGGGGGCCTACGCTCTTGCACGAGGCCAGAGGCGCTTCCAAGGATCAGGCGAGGTGGAGTCCTTCCTTGGGGGGTCGGGCGAGGCGGAGCCGGCGCCCTAGGGTCAGGTGAGGCGGAGCCCGCGCCCCTGTTGTCAGGCGAGATGGACCTAGCGCCCCAGGGGTTAGGCGAGACGGAGCCTGCGCCCCTAGGGTCGGGCGAGATGGACCCTGCGCCCCAGGGGTCGGGCGAGACAGAGCCTGCGCCCCTGTGGTCGAGCGAGACGGAGCCCGTGCCCTTGGGGTCAGGCGAATCGGAACCTTCCTCGGAGGGGTCGGATGAGGTCGCGGTTATACCCATGATCGTTTGGGCGAGTTAATGTTGATGACCATTAGTTCCCCTTCTCCGAGTACCCTAATATTCATATCCGACAGGCTCAGAGTATATAATCATATACTAAGTGCAAGAAAAGTACACCGCCACTGCTGATAGTATATACTACAACTAAAGAAGTTGTAAACTCCGTATCCACCACTATAAAAGTGGTGATCCCTCTTGAGCCGTTACTTCAGGCCTTGTTAGTTCCTCTCTCTAAAGTTTAGTCCCTATCCCATCGGATGTCTGGACACATGTACGGAGTATGAAAAATATAGACTAAAAAAATAACTAATTACACAGATTGCGTCTAATTTGCGAGACGAATCTTTTAAGCATAATTAGGCCATGATTTGACAATGTGGTGCTACAGTAAAGCTACAATAAACATGTGTTGATGATGAATTAATTAGGTTTAATAATTCGTCTCGTGGAGTACCGAGGACTTCTGTAATTTATTTTATTATTACTATCCGAACACTCCCATGTGACACCCCGACGTGACAGCCGATGTGACACCCTAAAACTTTACACCCTGGATTTAAACAAGACATCTTTTGGACCCTCGTTTGCCACTTCCATGATTCCATCAATATACAGTGAAGCATGTCTAGAGAAGGCTATTTACAATGTGGTGCTACAGTAAAACTACAATAAACATGTGTTGATAATGAATTAATTAGGTTTAATAAATTCGTCTCGCGGAGTACCGAGGACTTCTGTAATTTATTTTATTATTACTATTCCAACACTCTCATGTGACACCCCGATGTGACACCCTAAAACTTTACACCCTGAATTTAAATAAAGGTATCTTTTGGACCCTCGTTTGCCACTTCCATGATTCCATCAATATACACTGAAGCGTGTCTAGAGAAGGTTATTTTATTCTTTTACATCCCTTTCATCTCTCTTGTCTCTCTCCTCCGTCACCTTCGGCGAGTTCATCTTTCTCTCTCCCTTGCTTAGCTAGTTTTTGCAGAACTAGCCGTTAGGCTTCGAACAGACAGGCAAAACCGGCATGACCGGTTTTTCCGGCCTTCCACCACTTAAATCCCATTTCTATCTTCACCACTTGGATTTCTCACTTGGGCTTCAGGCCTCAACTAACACCTACAACTTAGTGTTGCATCCCTCTTAAGTCTAAATAGTGACTTCAACACCTTCACTGCCATGAGCATGTCCACCTTGAGTTGTGACTTAGGATCTTATTTCAGATCGTATGGTCAAGACTCACCTTTCATCCATAATTCACTTTTTTATAGGATTCGATGCTGATTTGATCCTCGATAAATGCAACTCTTGGTAGCTCAATCAGTGCCTCGACTAAAAGCAAATACTCATTTCTTTACCTTAGCCATGGTTCCTCCGTGCCCAAGCTTTCGCTTGCCCTTCGCCTGCACTTCATACCTCGAAGCTCTTTCCTTGATATCTTCACTCTATCAAACCATCCTCGAGTCACATTTGTCTTGAATCAAATTCAAGCATCTATTGCCAACCATTTCATCAATAATATCACTCTTGCTTGAATATCTTCTAGATTAACCATCTTGAGATCAATCAAGCTTCAATATCAACTAATGAGCATGAAAACCATGTTTCAACATTCTTGATTTGATCAAGCAAGCTTCATGGGTGAGACCATTCCATATGCAATCACTTATGTCTCATCTTTTATTCAACACAGATGCTTGTTATTTTTATCAACTATTGAAGCCAAATTCAACATTTTCATAACATGACTAAACATCATATGAGAGACCAACTAATTTCCATTAAACATGCCCCTTTTGTTATTTTCATCACATGCTTATCATCCATGCATCTCATCAATGTTTAGGTGCAGAGATATATGAACTTATAGTATACTATGAGAAACTAAAAACAAAATGCGAGGTTTAGAGATCGTGTCAAGTCAGTCGGCAAATATCACATCACTTAATCAGCCCCAATCGCGGAACATATACCTGGAAGAAGGAAAAGTTCACTACTACTAATAGCAAGCATATATAGTATGCGCCAGCTCACTTTGCGTCTATATGCATTCTGTGTGTTGCTTGCTTTAGGAAAAAGGAAGCTTTACAGAAAGTGGCCGGCCGGCTTAGTATTTCTTTTCTCCAAAGTAACTGGATTAGATATATAGTTGTTACTATATATTATTATATACTATGGTCGTTCATCCCCAGCCTCACTTTGCACGCTGAGGAGTGTCTTTCTTCATGGAAATCATAATTTCGATGTGCTGGGCTATTTGGTCAACTAGAAATGACAGATTCTTCAGAAATTTGCAACACTCAGTGGCTACCAGCCGAGGCGTCTTTCGACAGGAACTTGCTCTAGTTAAGCTAAGAGCTACGGCTAGATATCAACCTTTTTTAACCTTATGGCTAGAAGGCCTTGTGTAATTGCTTCAATTTTCTATACTACTTTCTTTGTTTTCTCACATCCCCAAGGAGTTGTTTTCTACTCTAGTTCTACTCTGTTGTTAGAACATAAGGAACCACATGCATGATGTGGTTTTCAGGCACCTCGCCCCCAGCTTGCAAAGACTCCTAGCCTCCTGCAAAGCCACCTGCAGGGACTGGAGCTGTCGGTTGAGCGTAAGGATAGATGGATAGTTCAGAAATAGTGTGAAATATTCTCGGCAATGTAATCTCTCCCCTCCATTGTACTTCATCAAGGGGCTCAACCCTAAATTTGTAGGTGCCACACACCCTCCATTACCGGCTTTCTGGCATCTATGGAAAAGCATTCAGGTAGGACCCTCACCCCTCCGGTGACGTCTTAAAAAAACTTTCTTTGTTTCTTGATTGTAATCGGTGGAACTGCTCTTTTAATTCAATAAAGTTCAGTAGGGGGAAGCCCCTCCTATTTCATCAAAACGATTGGAGATCTTTCTCAATTGACAAACATCTGTTATTTTTCACCTTGAGCCACACAACTGCAAGAAGGTTGACAACTTCTTGCAGCTTGTGAGCACCTTCAATGTGAATTCTTTTTAAATTGGCAACTCTATGCAAATCTTCAGGGAGACCTCTTAGTTTTGGGCAATCAAATGTCGTCACAAAAGTTTCCTATGTTGAGGGACCACTTTCCATATTGCGCACAAAAGTTTCCTATGTTGAGGGACCACTTTCCATGATGCGGAGCAACTCAAGCTTTGGGCCTTGTTTAGATGGCAAAGTTGGGAGACAAAATTTGCATAGTAAATGTCCCGTCACACTGTAGCAATTTTGTTTTTATTTGGTAATAATTGTCCAAATATTGATTAATTAGACTTAAAATGTTCGTCTCGCAAAGTACAACAAAACTGTGTAATTAGTTTTTGATTTTATCTATATTTAGTACTACATATATGTGCCGGCATTTTGATGTGACAGGGAATAGGAATTCTGCATAGTGAATTTGGGAGACAAACTTTGGAATCTAAACGAGGCCTTGGGAAAAAAAAAGACTTTGCACTCATCACACCTTTTCACAGGAGTTCTGTACCGATATTCACTACTGCATCTGCACCTAATTTTTTATCTACATTTAATACTTCATGTATGTGTTTAAAGATTCGATATGATGAGTAAAAAAGAAAATATTTTGGGTTCGCATGGAAAGTAAATAGGGCCCTAATCTGAAGAACCAGTAGTTCTGGCATGTGGCCTGCTGGCAGAAGCCGCGAACATTGATGGCTAAGTTTAGTGAATTGGAGAGAAAAACACTGTTTCAGAATTTCTGTAGCATTTCGTTTGTATTTGGTAAAAATTATCCAAATTTTGACTAACTAGGCTTAAAATGTTCGTCTCGCAAAGTACAACAAAACTGTGCAATTAGTTTTTGATTTCATCAACATTTAGTACTTCATACATTTGCTGACATTTTGATGTGATGGGAAATCTTCTTTTTTATAGTGAAATTTGAGGAGAATTGGAGAACTAAACAAGGGGATGTGGATGTGGCATGTGAGCCAAATGTGGCAGCTTTATCCTCTGGCAGCTTTATTCCATGGGAACCCATCAAGAAAAATATATAGAGCCTATTTAGTTAAAAAAAGGAACCAAAAGTGCTATAGTACTCGTCACATCAAATCTTGTGGTACATGCATGGAATACTAAATACAAACGAAAGAAAAAACTAATTACACAGTTTAGTTGTAAATCATGAGACAAATCTTTTGAGCCTAATTAGTCTATGATTGGACACAAATTGCCAAATAAAACGAAAAGTGTTACAATAGCTGAACCTAAAATATTTCACCGACTAAACAGGCCTATAGTAGGCTTGATGAAGGAATAAGCATCTCATAGACCCGTTGATTTCTCTCAGCTTCACAGGTCCGGTAATTAGTTCTACTCATGACCATTGTGCAACGCATCCCCCAGGTCTCGGATCTGGTGTGGTCTGAGCCATGGTCGGAAAGAAGAGAGGCCCTGCACGCCGCGAAGGACGAGGCCTATAGGTCGTGTTCTAGGCTACCGATGGAGAAAAGTGGTACTTCCTCTGTTCAATAAAAAATATCATTTTAGATTTTTCAGATATCATGTTTGACCATTCGTCTTATTTAAAAATTTTATGTAAATTATAAAATAAATAAATTATTATTGAAGTATCTCTAATGATAAAATAAGTCATAACAAAATAAATAATATTTATTAAAAAATTTTAAATAAGACGAACGGTCGAACACGATGTCTGAAAAACCTAAAATAATACTTTTTCTGAGACGGAGAGAGTAGGGCCTTTGCGAGATCGATTATGGGCGCCACGAGGCCCTAGAGGATGAGTTCATGTGCGGCAAATTACAACTGTACCCTTAAGTCCACAAATCTAATTTTGTCAATTATCTTCAATGAATTAATGGTAAGTTAAAATAAAAAAGAAAGGCCCCTAGAATTAAGTACTATACTAACAAAACTCTTGCAACTCCTAGTAAAGCGTAGGAGTACTAACCACTATAGCACTACTACGTATATATGACAGGTATGAGTACAGTTTTCTGAATCTTTGCTTGCATCGCAGAACACCTGTATTTCATTGACTCCTGCTCAGCGCGAATGTCTTTCTACACAACATATCTGTATTTTCATTAACCACCTCCACGTAAGTTCTCTGTTTCAGTTAAAACCAAACAAATGTCAGATTTTTGCATCGCCAAGTCTCTCCAGAGGTCCAGCCGTTTCAGCCCACTACTGCGGCGCACTTGTCCTTGTAGGAATCGAATGGGCCATAAATGATTTTTGCCGGCCCAGTTATGTACTCGCTGCCAAGGAAGCCCATGGAGGAGGCCGCCGCGGCGGTCGTCGTCGTGCAAGCGGCGCCCCACCGTGTGCGAGGGCGAGAACCGAACAAGGGCGGCGACGAGGAAGAAGAAGGTGAGATGAGACATTACAACACTCAGCTCCAATGCCATCTCGATCACAATCTCCTTCACCAATGGCATCTTCAAGAAGCTAGCCGCGGAGGCCACCAGGCTCGGTCGATAGGCGGCACATCCAGACCTCTGCCAGCCTCGTCGTCCTACCTTGCGACTTGCGAACTCGCTAGGGTCTCCGCGGGCATCGTGGTCGTCACCAGGTTCTCCTTCTTCTCTTAGGTTGCCATCCTCTGGCCTCCCGTACTTGCAGTGGTAATTGGGTGCTTTTGTTTGTTGTGGCTCACTATTTAAGCAGCAGCCACCGCGGCAGCCGAAGCGAAAACTGGGAATGAAATTGGACGCTCGGCTACGAATTCCACATCTTGTATTTCTCTCATCTGTGTGCAGCCTGGTTGCCACAAAGACATATAGTCAGTTTGAGCTAGAGGCTGCTTTAATTTCTTGCATTTACACATAATTAAATTTCTGCAGGAACTGTACTGTTTCTGAACCTGTAGGGTGTAGTCATTTGAAAATTGAAATGCATATGCTTAATCTTTCAATACAGTCATTTTTTTAATGTTTTGATCCATAATCAATATGACGATGTGGAGCATAGAGTATGCTATGAATGAAATGCCCGCTGCTGTGGAGACTCAAACATTTCATATCTTATATATTAGGAGGGTAGATTTCTAATATTGCAGGAAGGCTTTTCAGACAGGGAACGCAGAACCGACTGAACCGACCGGGGACGAAGCTCTGCAGGCTTTCATCAAGGCCTTCAGCCAGCCGCTCAGCAAGGCGCAGATTGATGCAGTGAGGAGGCTCACCTCCTTGGACAGTGTAGCAGCGATGGAAGCAGCAGCACAGTTGGCGGCAGCGGAAGGTGCTGAGTCCATGGGGGCCGATGGGACCTGAGTTATCTCTGAGGCAAGTAGCAGCGCGTCAAGATCATGTCATGTTAGTCAGGTTTGAGTTAGTGTGTGAGTGGGGTGGGCGTCTGGGAAGTCTTCAGTGTACTGTTGTGTTGGGCAATGCCGCCATGGCATTCGTCATTGTATCAGGTAGCTACTATATCAGGTGCAGCGATGGGGGAAAATCAACAGTCTCCCCCATTGTGAGTCATCTAGTGATTGGTCGGTGTTGGTTTGCAATGTGCTTCGATGAGCCCAGTTCAATGTCAGCAGTTGGCACTTTGTTAGTTTATGGATAGTAGCAGTCTAGTCATGTTAAACTGGAACGTCAGAGGACTTAATGACGCCGCACACCGTGAACTGGTGAGACAAACAGTGACCTCTGCAAGACCAACCATAGTGTGTCTGCAGGAGACAAAAATCAGCATGATCAATACTAATCTGGCAAGGGATACGCTTGGGCCTTTCCTAGACTCCTACGTTGAGCTCGGTGCCCAGGGGACAAGGGGTGGTATCTTATTGGCTTGGGATAAAGACATGGTCTCGGTGACCCAACCAGTAAACAGATCATTCACAATCTCTGCAATGGTGCAGCTGCAATCCAACAGCCCTCCTTTCTTACTCACAACCTGCTATGGGCCAGCGGATGATAGCCACAAGGAGTTCCTAGCTGAGCTGAGGTCGATTAAACCAACTGCAAACATACCATGGATGATCATTGGAGATTTCAATCTCATCTACCAAGCAGCGGACAAGAGCAACCTGAATTTAAATAGGAGGCTCATGCGAAAGTTCAGAAGGGCCCTGGACGACTGTGAACTCATGGAGCTGTCACTGCAAAATAGAAAGTACACCTGGTCAAATGAACGTGAAAATCCAACCCTGGTGAGATTGGACAGGGCTTTCTGCACTGCTGAATGGGAGATGGCATTCCCAAACTTTGCGCTCAGCGCATTGGCGACTGGGGCATCAGACCACTGCCCTCTGATCCTCAACCACCGCGATCGGGTTGTGTCAAGAGCGTCGTTCAGATTTGAAAATCACTGGCTGAAGATAGATGGATTTCACCAGATTGTCCAGGAAGCGTGGTCTAAACCACAGACGGGATCTGCGCACTCAGTCCTTAACAAGAAGCTAACAGAAACTGCACGGGCGCTTCGGAGATGGAGCAAACCGCTCTTTAGCAACGCGAGGCTACAGCTGCATATGGCCAATGAGGTGATTTTTAGATTAGATACAGCGCAAGAGGATCGCCAGCTATCGGAGGACGAGCTGCAGCTCAGGCGTGACCTGAAAATTAGAATCCTGGGGCTGGCCGCACTAGAGAGGAGCAGAAGAAGGCAAGCGTCTAGAATCAATTACATAAAGGCGGGAGACGCGTGCACCAGGTTTTTTCATCTGCGAATGGCAGCCAGGAAGAGGAGGCAGTACATTCCAACACTGAAACGACTGGATGGTTCCTTGGTCTGGAAACACGAAGACAAGCAGCAAGTAATGCAGGAGTACTTCTAGAAACTCATTGGCACGAAGGAACGTCGGGGACACACAATCCGATGGGACAACATAAACATTACTCAACTGCAGCAACTTCCCGGCCTCGAGTTGGACAGGCCTTTCACAGAAGACGAGATCGAGCAGGCGATTAACTGTCTACCGAATGAAAAGGCGCCTGGGCCTGATGGATTCACCATGGACTTCTACAAGCAGTGTTGGCAGATAATTAAATTGGACATTGTCAATGCCTTCAATGCCTTCTACATACACCACAATGGCGCATTGGAAAGGATCAATGGAGCGCAAGTAGTACTAATACCGAAGACTGAAATTGCAATGGAGCCGAAAGACTTCCGACCTATAAGCCTCATCCACTCATTTGCAAAACTGCTAACAAAGGTGTTGTCAATCAGATTGGTTGTGTACATTGACAAGCTCATCTCCTCCGCCCAGAGCGCGTTCATCAAGAAAAGATGCATCCAAGAAAACTTCATGTACGTGAGGGGGCTAGCACGACGCTACCACAGAACAAAGACGCCGGTCTGCCTCATCAAACTAGACATTACCAAGGCGTTTGATTCGGTCTCCTGGGAGTACCTGATCGATTTACTAGGAAAAAGGGGGTTCCCAACCAAATGGCTTGACTGGCTAACAGTGATCCTTAGAAGCTCTTCCTCCTCAGTCATGCTAAACGGTTGCCCAGGAGCGAGTATTCGCCATCGCAGAGGGCTGCGACAAGGAGACCCGTTATCACCATTCCTGTTCATCTTGGCAATAGACGTGCTCAACAATATCTTTGAAGTGGCAACAGAACAGGGACTACTTTCCAAGCTGAAAGGAAGGTATGCAAGCCTCAGGATATCAATGTACGCTGATGATGCCGTCATCTTCACCAATCCGAACAAAGAAGACATCTCTTGTATCATGGATATAATGACGGCTTTTGGAGATGCCACAGGGTTAAAGATCAACATGCAAAAGAGTACAGTTGCAGGGATACGATGTGAAGGAGTTGACTTGGATCAGGTGTTGCAGGACTTCCCAGGCCTGCGGGTGAATCTGCCAATGCAATACCTGGGCCTGCCGCTTACGCTTGGCAGACTTAAAATGGTTCACCTACAATACATCCAAGATCGGGCACGGGCAAGAGTGGCTGGTTGGCAAGGCAGGTTGCTGAACATTGCTGGACGCAGGGAACTAGTTCGGTCTGTTCTCAGCTCCCTGCCGGTGTATTTGCTGACGGTGGCCAAGGTGCCTAAGAACTTCTTGAAAGAGTTCGACAAGATCAGAAGACGCTTCCTCTGGGCAGGTGACCAAGAACTATCTGGGGGGAAGTGCAAGGTGGCGTGGACTGGAGTCTGTATGCCACCATCCAATGGTGGTGCAGGCATCATAGATTTGGAAAGCTTCAGCAGGGCACTCAGATTGAGGTGGTTGTGGTACTACTAGGATGACAGAAGAAGGCCGTGGAAAAACCTTGAGTTACCAATGGATAGTGTTGACACAGCCCTCTTTGACGCTGCAACATCAGTCGATGTAGGAAACGGCGAGAAGGCCACCTTCTGGACTACGAGGTGGCTAAATGGAATAGCACCGGCGGCGCTATACCCGGCTCTGTTCAAGCATAGCAGAAGGAAAAATAGAACTGTCAAAGAGGCCCTCACGGATAGTAAATGGATTGCTGATGTAGACCACGGTATGACAGTGCCCCTGATCTCGCAATTCGTGGATCTTGCAGAACGACTGAATGGCGTGGTGCTATGCCCAGATCAGACAGACAAGATTTCCTGGCTCCATACGTCATATGGGCAATACACAGCAAGATCAGCATATCATCTGCAGCTCCTAGGCAAAACCTACTCGCTGCCATCCGACTACATCTGGAGAACCAAAGCACCGCCTAAATGCAGGTTTTTCACCTGGTTGATGCTCCATAATAGAGTTTGGACTGCGGCGCGGCTATTGATCAGGGAGTGGCCTAATGAGTACTTTTGCCCACTATGCATTAGAAACCTTGAAACCATTGGCCACCTCATGCAGGAGTGCTGCTACTCAAAAACGATCTGGGAAAAGGTTGGATCCTGGATCTCAGCACCTGCGCTCAATCCAGGAATGTGGAACCATGACGATGATATGGTTGAGTGGTTCACTGCCATGGGGCTCAGTGGTCAGGGCGCAAGAAAAGATGGGATCCGATCGGTGGTAATGCTGACTGCTTGGATGATCTGGAAAGAAAGGAACAATCGGATTTTCAACGGAAGCTGCAGATCACCCAACCAACTGCTAGGTGCAATCCAGGATGAAGTCAAGACGTGGATGTTGGCTGGAAACACTGGCCTCAAGAGGCTGCTCCCATCCTCCACCCAAGAGCTTGGCGTCATGCCAGCCGGGGATTAGAATAGATTTGCTTAGTTCAGTAGGCTTCAAATTAGGCTTGTAATCACAGCATTAGAATGGTAGGGGTGGTCTGACATCACCAGTCGGTGATATCAGGCACAACTTTGGCGGTCTTTCGCCATCCTTGTACATACTTGCTATCCTCTTATCAATGAAAGCCGGTAACGGATCTTTCGAAAAAAAAAATATTGCAGGTGGCTGCATACATGTACAGCATATTCTAATACACCTTCAGCTGTGATCATTGCTCTTGCAAATAACTGCAGTTGGTGCCTTTTCAAGCATTTCTTATCTTAAGGAGGTAAATTTCCTTGTCATTTTACTTTTCCATTTTGCACTCTTATATGATAAACATACAAATCCAAAACAGACTTCAATTTATATGATAAACATACAGACCTAAAACAGACTTCAATCCTTACATGTGCTTCAGTTGTTACACCAATTTGCATGCAATGATCACATGTGCTAGAACAATGATCAGTTGTTTCAGTTGACAACATATATGCGGTTAGACATGTGCTAGAGCAATGATCACATATTGCCATTTTTATCTCTACTTATTCAGTGTTGTTTAAAAATTACTGCAAAATCTTTCCTGCTCCATCTTACACCACAAGAAGTCTGGCAAACTTGAGGTATGAATCCCTAATAGCATGCATCTCATTGACAGCATCTTGTATCAGTGTCCTCTCTCTAGGTTGTTTTCTTGAGCACGATACCCCAAGAGCAATGACATGAACCAAACATTGCTCAATTATGTTTCTTGTATTGCTGTCATGGATTCCAGTGTGCAGCCACAATGTCGTATCAGCTATCTCCCAAATTTTATCTGGAAGAGCATCCTCTGAAAACTTATGTAGATCCATTGAACCTCTAAACATATCATCTGTTGGGCTCCTCCCTGTAAAAATCTTGAGCAGCAATATGCCGAGGCTATAAACATCACCGAAAGTTGTGATGGAAGAACCTTCACCATACTCTATTATTATGCAAAAGAGAAAAGAAGTATTGATCAGCATGCCATATTTATAGAAGGATTTGGAATAAATAAATAAAAATCCAAAACATAGCATTTACCAGGAGCAACATAGCCAATGGAGCCTCTTATGCCAGTTGTTCTATTGAAATTTCTTTCACTTTCTGAAATGATTCTAGATATGCCAAAATCTCCAACTCGGGCACTCATGTCTTCTGCAAGAAGGATGTTGCTTGGTTTGAGATCACAGTGGACAATTGGTGGCTGGCAATGATTATGAAGATAGTCCAGAGCATCCATGATATCAGCAGCGATATCTAGCCTTTGTGCAAGGCTGAGAGTATTGTCCAAAGTGGGCATCTCAGATTCTATATGGAGCCAACGATTCAAGCTACCATTTGGCATGAACTCAAAAACCAATGCCTTGAAATCCTGACCTTGTTCATTGATGCTTGAGCAGCATGTGATGATCTTCATGAGGCAGCGGTGGCGCACCCTTCTCAATGCCTCGCATTCAGCTACAAAACTTTTTGTAGAGCCTGATTGCTGAAGGTCAAAAACCTTTACAGCTACAACAGTTCCCTCACCTTGAAAAGCACATTTATAGACTGTCCCAAAGCTCCCTTTACCGAGAAAGTTGGCTTCTGAGAATCCATTGGTTCCATTTGATAATGCATGATAAGAAACTCTTTCATGTTGCTCCTCAACCATTGGCGGTTCGAATGCGCCCTTCTGCTTTCGTGTTTGCTTCCTGTGGATCAAGCGAACGAGTGCAATAACAATAGCTAATAATAATAGTGCAAAGGTTGTTGCTAGTGCTATTTTAAGATACTTCAGTTTCCCCCTTCTGTTCTTTTTCACAGAATCTGTATTGCATGGAACTAAATGAAGTTGGGGTATTCCTCCACAAAGCTTGTTATTTCCAATGATTGATATGTTAGCCAAATATCTGAAAATCCCATCTTTTGGCACTTCCCCTTGCAGGTCATTGAAGGACAAATCCAACTTCCACATTGATGTCAAATTCTGCAGAGCTGTAGGGATTTGTCCTGACAAATTGTTGTGTGCTAGGCACAATTGTTCAAGACCAAGAATACTTCCAATGGCATCAGGAATAGGACCAGATAATTCATTCATTGACAGGTTGAGTGTAGTTAGAGCCTTGTTTAGATGTTGTGGTATGCTTCCGTTAAATAAGTTATTGTCCAACGTAAGTTCTTGCAGCACAGTGCACTTCCCAACACTTTCAGGTATCTCACCAGATAGTTGGTTTCCTGATAGAACCAGACTGTTAAGGTTCACTAAGCTACCAACTTCAGAGGGTAGAAGTCCTGATAGTGAATTGTATGAAAAATCTAAGGAACCTAAAGTGACATGTGTTAGTTCAAAAATCTCTCTAGGAATTGAGCCGTTTAGGTGGTTCATTGACAAATCAAGGGAAAATATACTCTTCAACTTGCCTATGCTTGGTGGAATTGATCCCTCTAGATTTGCAAGATATGCATCAAGGTTAATTAACTTTGAGAGGTTTCCAACAGACGAAGGTATTTGTCCTGACAAGTTAGTATTGAACAAACCAAGCTTAGTCAAGTTTGCTAGTTTGCCGATGCTATCAGGAATTTCTCCAGATATATAAGTATAAAAAATACCAAGCATTTCAAGGCCCACCAGATTGCCAATCGCGGAGGGGATGCTTCCCCAAATGCCAGTGTTGTCCAAGAGGAGGATCTGCAGGGTTGTTGAGAGATTCACTATTGAGTTTGGTAGGTGTCCAGTGAAAGCGGTGTTGTCACTGATATGTAATACTTTGAGTTGGCTGCAATTTGACAAAGAAGTGATAAATTCCCACCCCTCCCTATTGTTAGCTTCTAGCATGTTGAGGGACAAGGATAGCGTTTGCAGAGCTTGTAGTCTCCCAAACGTGCGAGGCACATATCCACTAAGCATATTCTGCGCGAGGTGGAGTTGTTGGAGCGATGTGAGGTTGGAGAGTGAAGCAGGGATGGTCCCAGTGAACTGGTTTGTAGAAAGACTAAGGATTCGCATGCTGGGGAACCTGCTGCCTATATCGGTAGGAATGCTACCACTGAGCATGTTGTTCTGAATCTGCAACGTTTTCAAGGAAGACAAATTGTAAAGGGATATCGGGGGCTCGCCAGAGAGGTGGTTGAAGCCGAGATGAAGATACCAGAGTTCCTTGAGGACGCCAATGCTATTCGGGATGGTACCCTCGAGCAGGTTGAACCCGAGACCAAGAATACTCAATGATGTCAAGTTGGCCAGCGACGCCGGAATCCTTCCAGTGAAGCTGTTGTTGTGCAGGCCGAGCACCTTGAGCTGCTTGAGCTTGTTACCGAGCTCAGAGGGCACGTTCCCGCCAAGCTTATTAAAATCAACGACCAACTCCATTAGACTAGTGCAAGAGCTCAAGTTGGCGGGGATTGTGCCAGAGAAGGCATTGCGTCTCAAGTCGAGGGTATGGACATGGTGCAGACGACCAAGGCTCGCGGGGATGTTCCCGCTGAACCCATTTGAGCTCAGGTTCAGAATCCTCAAGGATGATAGGTTTCCGATGGCAGGCGAGAGGACGCCGGTGAGCCCATAGGACGGGAGGCTCAACGCCACCACTCGACGGTGCGTGCCCCGACACCTCACCCCCTCCCAGCTGCAGTACCCACTGGTGGTACTGCGGTTCCACGAAGCAAGAGGGTCGTTGTACCCGCCGCTGATCGCAGCGGCCTTGAAGGCCAGCAGCGAGGCCTCCTGGTCGCCTTCTGCGGTGGCGGTGAGTGCCGAGATGGTAACCGATGAGGATAGCAGCAGCAGCAGGAGCAGCGCCATGTCGGCTCGGCTGCTTTGGTAGTTGGTACGTGGTGAGGGTAAACAACGACTCCTAGGTGTTTGATAAGTAGAATGGTAGTTGGCGGTGTTGTTTATACTGCGAATCCCGGCTGTAATATATAAAGACGTTTAGTTGGGGCATGCAGGAGGCGAACGAACGGTCAAGAACGCGGCGATGAACAGTGGTTAATGCTGGCTGGTGCACTACAACTATAGCCATGACTGATTGATTGTACTGTGAAGACTGAAGACCGGGTCAGAGACGACCGGGAAGACGTGACTCGGTTCTTCTTTTTTTCAGCGCTGCAGAGGCCTGCTTTAGTTTTCCAAATTCATCGCAAATTCCACTATGTAAAAAGAAGGTTCTCCATTACATCAAAATGTCGGCACATATATAGAGTACTAAATGTAGATGAAATCAAAAACTAATTGCACAGTTTTGTTGTACTTTTCGAGACGAATATTTTAAGCCTAATTAATCAATGTTTAAACAATTATTAGCAAATAAAAACAAAATTACTACAGTGTTCAACAGTGATTCGGAAAGCGCCAATTCGGACATCTAAACACGGCCAGAGTTTTGCTCTCTAGTTCGCAGGTCGCAGCTGCTGCAGCTGTAAATGAGTGGCAGCTGACTGAAAGACACAGCCGACTAAATGAGTGCACAGCTGCTCTCTTCTTTCTTTCTCCTCAAAACTCAAAAGAACGTGCGCTCTGCGCCTTTCTAATGAGCCCACAGCTTGCTGATGCCATATTTATATTAGGCTGCTCTTAGTTTGCGAAAAGAATTTTTTTTTGTGTCGCAAGGATGTCGGGAGAGGTTTTCGGATACTAATAAAAATAATAAATTACAGAACCCGTCAGGAAACTACGAGATAAATCTAATGATACTAATTAATCTGTCATTAACACATGTTGATACTGTAGCACTTAAGGCTTTTCATAAACTAATTAGGCTTAAAAGATTCGTCTCGCGATTTCTCCGAGAACTGTACAATTAGTTTTTTTCCGTCTACGTTTAGTACTCCATGTATGTGTCCAAACATTCGATGTGATGGGTGGAGGCAAAAAAAAAAATTGGAACTAAACCAGGCCTTAATCTAGTTAAAAACACTAACAGCGAAGTCATCATTGCCGCGCGCCATGACATGTAGGAGTACATGTGGGGTTGCATGCTACGTCAGCGTTCGTCGTTAACTCCAAGTCAACACCGAGTTGGTCAACACTACCTGCCAAACGCGGAGCCATGGCTCTGTGTCCTGCCGCGACTCACTATCGCATACGTAGACCGCAGTTGTCCTCGATGGCACCTTGTGTGGAAATCCCTTGGCCTGATACTGATTGATGACCATACAACTTTCCTTTATTAATTTATTATTATACTGACATCTTTTACGGTGTTTGCTGATGATGGTCACGTGTTCAAGGGCTAAAATCTAGTCCACAATCAGAACCACCTTGTAGACACAGCTACTTTTGTAGAATTATTAGGAAAGATAAAAATTAGAATCCCTCTATTTTAAATTGTATACTCCATTCCAAATTAGAAGTCATCTAACTTCCTCGGTAGCAGCGGCAGCAAATAGATGGGAGGTAAAGGTACGCTGTTGGTTTGTGTGCTGTTTTGGTTGCGATAGGGATCGTCAGTGCTGCTTCTGGTTTTGGAGCAATGTCTCTTCGTCGATATAGGATACTAGTGGTTTCTGTTTACATGATCCGTATGATTGGATTGGGCTTTGTTGTCAATTGATTATTACTACACAATGATACGTATGATCAATTTCTGAAACAGAATGTTGTGATTGCTATTTGCTAATTGCATTGCTTGGTTGGAACTCTGAATTTTCTTGCAGTTATACAGTACTTTGGTCTTTCGGAATGTGAAGCTCGTCCATGTCTCTTTGCATTTGTTGATTCTGCATTAATTATAGTTACTCTGCCAACCTGGTCCATGTCTCTACATTTGTTGATTCTGCAATTCTGTTGATTCTTGCGCTGATCTGCCTGGAGAGGGCAATTGCTTATTTGTTGCAGTTGCACCGCTTTGGCAATGCAAGAAGTAAGTCTGGGCACCATTTGCGTTCTGAATTTCAGAATGTGTATGAAGCTGTTTTACAGTGCCATTGAGTATTTTACAGTGCCACAGATTTTGACATCTGTGGTATAACTTGCTTGGCATTTTATAATTTCTGAAATTGTCCTACTGCCATGCTTGTTCGTTTCTGATCTGAACGTCTGCTGCATGGAGGTTTCCCTGACAATGTGCATGGGCACCACTAGATACACAGGGAATTAGTCCATAAGTGATTGTGTCATGAAAGAGCTTATTGCATATGAGACATGACATGGAGTCATGCGATCAAGGTGAAGAAGATCGAGATGTGGCTTGATGGACCGGTTGCAAGCGTGAAGGGCAAGTTGGGGGCTTTGAAGCGAGGGACCGCGTGTGACCGTGAAGCTTGGGCAAGACTTGGCGCCGATGGACCGAGGCAACGGTGAAGAGTAAGTGAGGTCAAGATCGATGAACCAATACGGTCACGTGATGATATGAGGTGGATTATATCATTTGGTGATTGATTGGTGCATGTGTTGCATCAACGTCGGAGGAGTTGGAATGGAATGCGTAAGGCAAAGGTATAATCCTAGGGCATTTCATTTTACCGGTCAAAGGTTGTGTAGAGAAGTGCACGACCAGGTTTAAGATAGATGGCCGTACTATTAAGAGGGGAAAACTTATTTGTATATCGGTCATCTAGTGCCACTCGAGTGATGTAACTTTGCATCATTGCTAGAATCGAGTGGCGTGGCAAGTTGAGTTGCTAACTCCTTTGAGAAAATGATTGTGAAAAATGCTAACCCATGTGCACAAAGTGGTGAACACTTGTTGGTGTTGGCACATTTGTGAAGGCAATGGAGTTTGAGTGGTAGAGAGGGGTTTGGGATTTTCGTGGAGATGAAACGCTTATTTTCCTTAGCGTCGGATGCGAGAACCGGAGGCGAAGTCACGGTGGTGATCGTCGCTGTTTTCCGAGCGTCAGACGCTGGGTGTGGTGGCGTCAGACGCCAGTGTCGCATCTGGTGCTTAGCCCATGGTAACGCGTGCTGGAGAGCGTGCTTCAGACGCGCTGGTGAAGTGGTGACGGACATTGGACGTCAGCTGTTCGCGAGGCGGCATGGCGCTGAGTAGTCGTCGGGCGCTAACGTCAGTGTCTGGTGATGGAGCGTCTGGCGCGTCCAACAACCGAGCGAGGAAACGAGCTTTCTGGACTGTGTCCGATGTAGCGTCAGACGCTGGGAGTTCAAGCGTCGGACGCGTCTGTCAAGTGGTGCTGAAGCGCAGTATTGTTTTAGTGACAATTGAAGATCAACGGTTCTCGTTCAATCGAGGACACGTGGCGTTGATCCGTTGCGAGCTGTCGAGAGGCATCGGACGCTGGCCGCGTCTGTGAAAGGTCTTGATGGCTAGAGGGGGGTGAATAGCCTTTTAAAAACTTTCTACAAAGACAAACTAAACAAGTTTATCAATACAACAAATAGCGCGATGCGAGTTTTGCTTAGCCTACGGGGTGTTTGCAAGCCACCTATCCAATTCACAATTCTAGTAAATTTGCAATCAACCGCACAAGTCAAACCGAGAAGGTAACTACAACAACAACTAGCAAGCTACACAAAAGAGCTACTCTAGGTAAGCTAACTTGCTAGCAAGATAACTAAGAAAGTAATGCGTAGTTGAGTTAGGAGAGTTTCACCGAGGGGCGAAGTATTGAGCCAACCAATATGATCAACAAAGAATACCAAGATAACCGAACACCGGGATCAATCAATCACAATATGAAAGTGATGACACGAAGATTTATCCCGAGGTTCACGTGCTTGCCGGCACGCTAGTCCCCGTTGTGTCCCTCTTCACCACGTGGTTCGGTGGCTAATCGGTCTCACACCGAGCCTCTCAAAAGGCGCCACAAGAACCTACCAAATGGCAAAAGGTTGTAATGACACGAGCAATTTACTAATGTTGCCTTTGGCACTTCGCCGAGGTAGGCACAAACCCCTCACAATCACCGGAGGTGGCCAAGAACAATCACCAACTCTTGCCAACGCCTCCAAGCTGCTCCAAGCCGTCTAGGTGGCGGCAACCACCAAGAGAAACAAGAATCCCGTAGCAAATCAACCACCAAGTGCCAACTAGATGCTATCTCACAATGCAAATGCACTTGGATCACTCAATCTCACTTCGAATATGCAAAGAAGCAAGAGAGATGAGTGGGAGGGGAGTTGCTTAGCTCAAAGTGCTCACAAGTATGTCAAAAGTCCAAGAGATAGAGCCTTGAGCCGGCCAACGAGTATTTATAGACGTACCCCTTCGAATATAGCCGTTAGGAACGAGATCCAGCTGAAATCGCGCTGACCGGACGCGCTGGTCCAACTGACCGGACGCGCCGGTCACGTAACGGCTAGTTACGCGAAGCACTGACCGGACGCGTCGGTCGCAACGACCGGACGCGCCGGGCACGACCGGACGCACCGGTCCCGTAACGGACCGGACGCGCCGGTCAACACTGAGTCGCGCAAAACGAACTAGCGATCGGACGCGCTGAAGAACTGACCGGACGCCACAGTGCCCGCGTCCGGTCGGAGTCCAGTAAGCTCCCTGGACGACCGGACGCGTCCGGTTGCCTGTGACCGGACGCGCCTCGCGTCCGATCAAACGACTGAAAAACGTGCAGACACTGGACACTGACCGGACGCGTCCGGTCAAACAGTGACCGCGTCCGGTGCAGCGTCCGGTGCAGCGTCCGGTCACCACTGTGACCTCCGTTCGCCTCCGTCTCTTTTCCGTTTGATTTCCGACTTCCGGCGTAGTAGAAAATAGGCATTTCATTTCCCCGAAATCGCCTGAATCCCGCGCTCGCACGCTCGGCGGGAGGGAGAGAGGACCCCAAACCCTCTCTACCGCTTAAACTCCAACGCCATCGCAAATGTGCTAACACCACCAAGTGATCATGTCATGTGCGAGTGTGTTAGCATTTTCACAATCATTTTCCGAGGCGTTATTAGTTCTATCCAAATGCATATGATCATGAAATGCACACCTAGAGGCACTTAGGAGTTCAATAGCCGCGTAATTCCCCTCTTTATAGTACGCTATCTATCCTATAATGTAACCACACCCACTATGTGTCTTGGTTACTAAAACACAACCCTTAAGCATATACCTTTGCCTTGATCATGTAGGGTTGCGTCGAAATCCAAGTGTGGCCATCATGATCACCATGTCCATCTTGCCACCAACCTTGGAATGTACTAATCCTCATATGCTACATACAACTTAGGCATAGGATTAGTACTTAGGCATTGTCACTAATTACCAACACCAAACATAGGACTTTCAGTCTGTTGATTGGGCAACAGACGCGTCTGGTGACCCCGTTTTCAGCTCAGTGAGGAGGCAACGACTCTATTTCGTGGAGGGGCTTATAATAGCCCTTTGGTCGGCCATGGCTGGTAGCTGAGCACACTTTAGCCTTAATGGCTTATGTTGTTGTGCTTGGGAGCCCTCTAACTCACTCATGCTTGATAGTGTTCATCGGATCGAGTGAGAGAGCGATTCTAGTGTGATTGCATTGTGAGATTGCATCGAGTGGTACTAGGTGATCGTGTTGCTAGCCGGTGGTGCTTGTTTGGAGGTTTCCACCTCCTAGACGGCTTGGTGGCTTGAGACTCCGTCGAAGCTCGTAAGAAGATTGTGCGAGGCTCCGAAGAAGTTTTGTGAGGAGGATTGTGCTCACCCCGTGGGGATCACGAAGAGCAACTCTAGTAGAGCGTGTCATTGAGCTACCACACTTGATGGTGGGTTTTTACGGCGCTCTTTGAGAGAGCTCGGTTGTGGATACCGATTAGCCACCGAACCACGAAGTGTTGGTCGACACAACAGGGATATAGCTTGGTGGCAACTAAGTGAACATCGGGAGAAAATCATCGTTTCAACATTGTCTACTCTTCTCGGTGGTTTGCCTTCGTGCAACACAAGCTTGTATTTACCTTCATATATACCTTGCTTGTGTTGTTGCTCTTGTATCAAGTTGTACTTGTGTAGCTAACTAGATATCTTCTTGTTTGTGTAGCTAGAAGTATCCCCTTTGCGTGGCTAATTTGGTTTATGTAACCTTGTTAGTCACATTGCTTAGTTTGTGTAGCTAAGTAATTTGCGCTCTCTAATTTGACATTGGTTGCTTTGTTAGTGAGCCTAGGAGTTTTGTGCTTTTGCTTACTAGAATTGTGTAGGAGCTCCCCAGCGCTTGAAGTACTAGTTGCATATGTTTGTGTGACCTTACAAGCTAGAATTGTTTAGGTGGGCTCTTTCCAGGAAGACACCTTATTTGCTTGATTAGGATCTTTTGTAAGGTGCTAGAGTTATAGATAGAGGGGTGTAGTCTTGGCTAGACCAATAGATTTAATTCCGCATTTGTTTCGGTTAGTCAACGTAATTAAGTTTTAGAAAGGACTATTCACCCCATCTAGTCCGTCATCTCGACCCTTCACGTGGCTACCAATATTTTTTTCTCGAAAACGTAGGAGAGCACGCTTTATTATATTAAGAAGAAAATGCGGGACAAGAACCCAAACACACACACTCTACACACGCCACAATATGATGTTTTCTGAATTTCTAGATTTTGCAATGCTCTCATCTGTGTGCACCCTGATTTCCATATAAACATAGTCAATCTGAGTTGTAGCCTGCTTCTTTATTGATTAAATTTTAGTGGAAACACATCGTTCTTTTGTTCTGGGTGATTATTCTGAACCTGTATTCATTTGAAATGCATGTCTATTTTTTCAAGCCAAGCATTTTTCATATTTTCATCCATGATTGATATGAGGATGTACTTTAATGAATAGGCAGAGCACCAGCTATTTTCCTCAAAATAGATTGATATGATGATGTGCTTTAACGAACAGGCAGAGCAGCAGCTATTTTCCTCAAAATAACGTGAGGATGTGGAGTAAGCATATATGGATGATATGCCCACTTCTGTAGAAGTTCAAGCATTTCATATCTTAACAAGGTAAATTTGCATGGCATTTTACTTTCCCTTTTACACTGTTATGATAAAAATATAGATCCAAAAGAGAGCCTTCAATCCTGACTGCATATATGGCTTTAGTTGTTTTAGTTGACAACCTATCCTAAATTTCTAATCTACCTTCTGCTGTGATCATTGCTCTAGCAAATGTGTCCAATTGGTGCTTTCTAAAGGTAACAGGAAACACCATGTATGAATCTTTGATATTGTGCATCTCTACTGGTTATTGCTACATCTCTTTGAACAGGATATTGGAGACCTGAAAACAGAAATTCGTAGAAAGAAATAAAATACTTGGTTCTACTCTTCACAATGATATTCTTTGGTTTCACATGTAGCCAAAATATTGTTGAGACAGCAATGTTGAAGGTTCTTTCACAAAGTGGATCCATTGGGCTTCGTGTAAACATATCAAACAATAGCCCCTTATCCAGTTGTTGAGATCTTAGAACACCCATACTCTACAAAATGTCCAGAGATAACTAATTTAGAGTTCAACTATGACATTGAGCAAACTACAGGTGAAAGGTTTCTATTATTTGATTTATGTACCGACTATTGTATCTAACATAACAATCCATTTGCATTAAATATGATGCAGATTTTTAAGGACAGAATAATAGAATTGAAGCATCATAGACACCTTCAATTATTTATTTAAGTTA
>CM039589.1:14350224-14411335 GCA_022457205.1 Saccharum spontaneum
CAATCTCACCAGGGTTGGATTTTCACGTTCATTTGACCAGGTGTACTTTCTATTTTGCAGTGACAGCTCCATGAGTTCACAGTCGTCCAGGGCCCTTCTGAACTTTCGCATGAGCCTCCTATTTAAATTCAGGTTGCTCTTGTCCGCTGCTTGGTAGATGAGATTGAAATCTCCAATGATCATCCATGGTATGTTTGCAGTTGGTTTAATCGACCTCAGCTCAGCTAGGAACTCCTTGTGGCTATCATCCGCTGGCCCATAGCAGGTTGTGAGTAAGAAAGGAGGGCTGTTGGATTGCAGCTGCACCATTGCAGAGATTGTGAATGATCTGTTTACTGGTTGGGTCACCGAGACCATGTCTTTATCCCAAGCCAATAAGATACCACCCCTTGTCCCCTGGGCACCGAGCTCAACGTAGGAGTCTAGGAAAGGCCCAAGCGTATCCCTTGCCAGATTAGTATTGATCATGCTGATTTTTGTCTCCTGCAGACACACTATGGTTGGTCTTGCAGAGGTCACTGTTTGTCTCACCAGTTCACGGTGTGCGGCGTCATTAAGTCCTCTGACGTTCCAGTTTAACATGACTAGACTGCTACTATCCATAAACTAACAAAGTGCCAACTGCTGACATTGAACTGGGCTCATCGAAGCACATTGCAAACCAACACCGACCAATCACTAGATGACTCACAATGGGGGAGACTGTTGATTTTCCCCCATCGCTGCACCTGATATAGTAGCTACCTGATACAATGACGAATGCCATGGCGGCATTGCCCAACACAACAGTACACTGAAGACTTCCCAGACGCCCACCCCACTCACACACTAACTCAAACCTGACTAACATGACATGATCTTGACGCGCTGCTACTTGCCTCAGAGATAACTCAGGTCCCATCGGCCCCCATGGACTCAGCACCTTCCGCTGCCGCCAACTGTGCTGCTGCTTCCATCGCTGCTACACTGTCCAAGGAGGTGAGCCTCCTCACTGCATCAATCTGCGCCTTGCTGAGCGGCTGGCTGAAGGCCTTGATGAAAGCCTGCAGAGCTTCGTCCCCGGTCGGTTCAGTCGGTTCTGCGTTCCCTGTCTGAAAAGCCTTCCTGCAATATTAGAAATCTACCCTCCTAATATATAAGATATGAAATGTTTGAGTCTCCACAGCAGCGGGCATTTCATTCATAGCATACTCTATGCTCCACATCGTCATATTGATTATGGATCAAAACATTAAAAAAATGACTGTATTGAAAGATTAAGCATATGCATTTCAATTTTCAAATGACTACACCCTACAGGTTCAGAAACAGTACAGTTCCTGCAGAAATTTAATTATGTGTAAATGCAAGAAATTAAAGCAGCCTCTAGCTCAAACTGACTATATGTCTTTGTGGCAACCAGGCTGCACACAGATGAGAGAAATACAAGATGTGGAATTCGTAGCCGAGCGTCCAATTTCATTCCCAGTTTTCGCTTCGGCTGCCGCGGTGGCTGCTGCTTAAATAGTGAGCCACAACAAACAAAAGCACCCAATTACCACTGCAAGTACGGGAGGCCAGAGGATGGCAACCTAAGAGAAGAAGGAGAACCTGGTGACGACCACGATGCCCGCGGAGACCCTAGCGAGTTCGCAAGTCGCAAGGTAGGACGACGAGGCTGGCAGAGGTCTGGATGTGCCGCCTATCGACCGAGCCTGGTGGCCTCCGCGGCTAGCTTCTTGAAGATGCCATTGGTGAAGGAGATTGTGATCGAGATGGCATTGGAGCTGAGTGTTGTAATGTCTCATCTCACCTTCTTCTTCCTCGTCGCCGCCCTTGTTCGGTTCTCGCCCTCGCACACGGTGGGGCGCCGCTTGCACGACGACGACCGCCGCGGCGGCCTCCTCCATGGGCTTCCTTGGCAGCGAGTACATAACTGGGCCGGCAAAAATCATTTATGGCCCATTCGATTCCTACAAGGACAAGTGCGCCGCAGTAGTGGGCTGAAACGGCTGGACCTCTGGAGAGACTTGGCGATGCAAAAATCTGACATTTGTTTGGTTTTAACTGAAACAGAGAACTTACGTGGAGGTGGTTAATGAAAATACAGATATGTTGTGTAGAAAGACATTCGCGCTGAGCAGGAGTCAATGAAATACAGGTGTTCTGCGATGCAAGCAAAGATTCAGAAAACTGTACTCATACCTGTCATATATACGTAGTAGTGCTATAGTGGTTAGTACTCCTACGCTTTACTAGGAGTTGCAAGAGCTTTGTTAGTATAGTACTTAATTCTAGGGGCCTTTCTTTTTTATTTTAACTTACCATTAATTCATTGAAGATAATTGACAAAATTAGATTTGTGGACTTAAGGGTACAGTTGTAATTTGCCGCACATGAACTCATCCTCTAGGGCCTCGTGGCGCCCATAATCGATCTCGCAAAGGCCCTACTCTCTCCGTCTCAGAAAAAGTATTATTTTAGGTTTTTCAGACATCGTGTTCGACCGTTCGTCTTATTTAAAATTTTTTAATAAATATTATTTATTTTGTTATGACTTATTTTATCATTAGAGATACTTCAATAATAATTTATTTATTTTATAATTTGTATAAAATTTTTAAATAAGACGAATGGTCAAACATGATATCTGAAAAATCTAAAATGATATTTTTTGTTGGACAGAGGAAGTACCACTTTTCTCCATCGGTAGCCTAGAACACGACCTATAGGCCTCGTCCTTCGCGGCGTGCAGGGCCTCTCTTCTTTCCGACCATGGCTCAGACCACACCAGATCCGAGACCTGGGGGATGCGTTGCACAATGGTCATGAGTAGAACTAATTACCGGACCTGTGAAGCTGAGAGAAATCAACGGGTCTATGAGATGCTTATTCCTTCATCAAGCCTACTATAGGCCTGTTTAGTCGGTGAAATATTTTAGGTTCAGCTATTGTAACACTTTTCGTTTTATTTGGCAATTTGTGTCCAATCATAGACTAATTAGGCTCAAAAGATTTGTCTCATGATTTACAACTAAACTGTGTAATTAGTTTTTTCTTTCGTTTGTATTTAGTATTCCATGCATGTATCACAAGATTTGATGTGACGAGTACTATAGCACTTTTGGTTCTTTTTTTAACTAAATAGGCTCTATATATTTTTCTTGATGGGTTCCCATGGAATAAAGCTGCCAGAGGATAAAGCTGCCACATTTGGCTCACATGCCACATCCACATCCCCTTGTTTAGTTCTCCAATTCTCCTCAAATTTCACTATAAAAAAGAAGATTTCCCATCACATCAAAATGTCAGCAAATGTATGAAGTACTAAATGTTGATGAAATCAAAAACTAATTGCACAGTTTTGTTGTACTTTGCGAGACGAACATTTTAAGCCTAGTTAGTCAAAATTTAGATAATTTTTACCAAATACAAACGAAATGTTACAGAAATTCTGAAACAGTGTTTTTCTCTCCAATTCACTAAACTAAAGGAGGCCATCAATGTTCGCGGCTTCTGCCAGCAGGCCACATGCCAGAACTACTGGTTCTTCAGATTAGGGCCCTATTTACTTTCCATGCGAACCCAAAATATTTTCTTTTTTACTCATCATATCGAATCTTTAAACACATACATGAAGTATTAAATGTAGATAAAAAAATTAGGTGCAGATGCAGTAGTGAATATCGGTACAGAACTCCTGTGAAAAGGTGTGATGAGTGCAAAGTCTTTTTTTTCCCAAAGCTTGAGTTGCTCCGCATCATGGAAAGTGGTCCCTCAACATAGGAAACTTTTGTGCGCAATATGGAAAGTGGTCCCTCAACATAGGAAACTTTTGTGACGACATTTGATTGCCCAAAACTAAGAGGTCTCCCTGAAGATTTGCATAGAGTTGCCAATTTAAAAAGAATTCACATTGAAGGTGCTCACAAGCTGCAAGAAGTTGTCAACCTTCTTGCAGTTGTGTGGCTCAAGGTGAAAAATAACAGATGTTTGTCAATTGAGAAAGATCTCCAATCGTTTTGATGAAATAGGAGGGGCTTCCCCCTACTGAACTTTATTGAATTAAAAGAGCAGTTCCACCGATTACAATCAAGAAACAAAGAAAGTTTTTTTAAGACGTCACCGGAGGGGTGAGGGTCCTACCTGAATGCTTTTCCATAGATGCCAGAAAGCCGGTAATGGAGGGTGTGTGGCACCTACAAATTTAGGGTTGAGCCCCTTGATGAAGTACAATGGAGGGGAGAGATTACATTGCCGAGAATATTTCACACTATTTCTGAACTATCCATCTATCCTTACGCTCAACCGACAGCTCCAGTCCCTGCAGGTGGCTTTGCAGGAGGCTAGGAGTCTTTGCAAGCTGGGGGCGAGGTGCCTGAAAACCACATCATGCATGTGGTTCCTTATGTTCTAACAACAGAGTAGAACTAGAGTAGAAAACAACTCCTTGGGGATGTGAGAAAACAAAGAAAGTAGTATAGAAAATTGAAGCAATTACACAAGGCCTTCTAGCCATAAGGTTAAAAAAGGTTGATATCTAGCCGTAGCTCTTAGCTTAACTAGAGCAAGTTCCTGTCGAAAGACGCCTCGGCTGGTAGCCACTGAGTGTTGCAAATTTCTGAAGAATCTGTCATTTCTAGTTGACCAAATAGCCCAGCACATCGAAATTATGATTTCCATGAAGAAAGACACTCCTCAGCGTGCAAAGTGAGGCTGGGGATGAACGACCATAGTATATAATAATATATAGTAACAACTATATATCTAATCCAGTTACTTTGGAGAAAAGAAATACTAAGCCGGCCGGCCACTTTCTGTAAAGCTTCCTTTTTCCTAAAGCAAGCAACACACAGAATGCATATAGACGCAAAGTGAGCTGGCGCATACTATATATGCTTGCTATTAGTAGTAGTGAACTTTTCCTTCTTCCAGGTATATGTTCCGCGATTGGGGCTGATTAAGTGATGTGATATTTGCCGACTGACTTGACACGATCTCTAAACCTCGCATTTTGTTTTTAGTTTCTCATAGTATACTATAAGTTCATATATCTCTGCACCTAAACATTGATGAGATGCATGGATGATAAGCATGTGATGAAAATAACAAAAGGGGCATGTTTAATGGAAATTAGTTGGTCTCTCATATGATGTTTAGTCATGTTATGAAAATGTTGAATTTGGCTTCAATAGTTGATAAAAATAACAAGCATCTGTGTTGAATAAAAGATGAGACATAAGTGATTGCATATGGAATGGTCTCACCCATGAAGCTTGCTTGATCAAATCAAGAATGTTGAAACATGGTTTTCATGCTCATTAGTTGATATTGAAGCTTGATTGATCTCAAGATGGTTAATCTAGAAGATATTCAAGCAAGAGTGATATTATTGATGAAATGGTTGGCAATAGATGCTTGAATTTGATTCAAGACAAATGTGACTCGAGGATGGTTTGATAGAGTGAAGATATCAAGGAAAGAGCTTCGAGGTATGAAGTGCAGGCGAAGGGCAAGCGAAAGCTTGGGCACGGAGGAACCATGGCTAAGGTAAAGAAATGAGTATTTGCTTTTAGTCGAGGCACTGATTGAGCTACCAAGAGTTGCATTTATCGAGGATCAAATCAGCATCGAATCCTATAAAAAAGTGAATTATGGATGAAAGGTGAGTCTTGACCATACGATCTGAAATAAGATCCTAAGTCACAACTCAAGGTGGACATGCTCATGGCAGTGAAGGTGTTGAAGTCACTATTTAGACTTAAGAGGGATGCAACACTAAGTTGTAGGTGTTAGTTGAGGCCTGAAGCCCAAGTGAGAAATCCAAGTGGTGAAGATAGAAATGGGATTTAAGTGGTGGAAGGCCGGAAAAACCGGTCATGCCGGTTTTGCCTGTCTGTTCGAAGCCTAACGGCTAGTTCTGCAAAAACTAGCTAAGCAAGGGAGAGAGAAAGATGAACTCCGCCGAAGGTGACGGAGGAGAGAGACAAGAGAGATGAAAGGGATGTAAAAGAATAAAATAACCTTCTCTAGACACGCTTCAGTGTATATTGATGGAATCATGGAAGTGGCAAACGAGGGTCCAAAAGATACCTTTATTTAAATTCAGGGTGTAAAGTTTTAGGGTGTCACATCGGGGTGTCACATGAGAGTGTTGGAATAGTAATAATAAAATAAATTACAGAAGTCCTCGGTACTCCGCAAGACGAATTTATTAAACCTAATTAATTCATTATCAACACATGTTTATTGTAGTTTTACTGTAGCACCACATTGTAAATAGCCTTCTCTAGACATGCTTCACTGTATATTGATGGAATCATGGAAGTGGCAAACGAGGGTCCAAAAGATGTCTTGTTTAAATCCAGGGTGCAAAGTTTTAGGGTGTCACATCGGCTGTCACGTCGGGGTGTCACATGGGAGTGTTCGGATAGTAATAATAAAATAAATTACAGAAGTCCTCGGTACTCCACGAGACGAATTATTAAACCTAATTAATTCATCATCAACACATGCTTATTGTAGTTTTACTGTAGCACCACATTGTCAAATCATGGCCTAATTATGCTTAAAAGATTCGTCTCGCAAATTAGACGCAATCTGTGTAATTAGTTATTTTTTTAGTCTATATTTTTCATACTCCGTACATGTGTCCAGACATCCGATGGGATAGGGACTAAACTTTAGAGAGAGGAACTAACAAGGCCTGAAGTAACGGCTCAAGAGGGATCACCACTTTTATAGTGGTGGATACGGAGTTTACAACTTCTTTAGTTGTAGTATATACTATCAGCAGTGGCGGTGTACTTTTCTTGCACTTAGTATATGATTATATACTCTGAGCCTGTCGGATATGAATATTAGGGTACTCGGAGAAGGGGAACTAATGGTCATCAACATTAACTCGCCCAAACGATCATGGGTATAACCGCGACCTCATCCGACCCCTCCGAGGAAGGTTCCGATTCGCCTGACCCCAAGGGCACGGGCTCCGTCTCGCTCGACCACAGGGGCGCAGGCTCTGTCTCGCCCGACCCCTGGGGCGCAGGGTCCATCTCGCCCGACCCTAGGGGCGCAGGCTCCGTCTCGCCTAACCCCTGGGGCGCTAGGTCCATCTCGCCTGACAACAGGGGCGCGGGCTCCGCCTCACCTGACCCTAGGGCGCCGGCTCCGCCTCGCCCGACCCCCCAAGGAAGGACTCCACCTCGCCTGATCCTTGGAAGCGCCTCTGGCCTCGTGCAAGAGCGCAGGCCCCCATGGGGGCCCGCGCTATCACCAACCACTATGGGTGTAACGCCGCAGGCCTAGGATCACTCTCCTGACGTCAAGAAGGGAACAGGCACACCTCGACACGACCCGTGGTCGTGACAGGCCATACATAGGCGCGCACGTCGCCAACAGCGCTGGGCGGACCAGCACTGTGCTGCTTAATCCTCGTACGACTCCCGTCGAGGGAGCCTGTTGACCATGCCACGCGTCGGGATGGGATGGAGCGCCATGACCGGCTGACGACGCCCACCTGTAGCCCTAGTGACGAACAAGGTCACGACGTGGAGCCACCTCTGTCATCATCTGTAGGACCAACGAGACCTGCCTATAGGGAAGAAGGACGACGTAGCCCCCTGGCCCTCTTCCTCTCTACTTTCCTCTCCCTCTCATGTAACCCATGCCCTTCCCTTGGTCTATAAAAGAGGAAGCGAGGCACCCACAGAGGAGAGGCTTTTGGACGCTCTTGAATGCTCCCAAATCACTCAAGGCGACCAGAGCACAAGCAATAGAACTAAACTTCATTCACCAGAGACTTAGGATCCTTTTCCTCTCTCTCGCCCGTTTATAACCTCTACTGCAAACTTAGTGCCGGTAACATGAGCAGTACCCCACTGAACGTAGGGACATTTAGCCCGAACCAGTATAATCCCTTGTGTCCTCCGAGTACACCATCCGGGCCAAACACGCAAATACAAATTTACTAGTCAGTGGTTCGAAACACCGATAGTTGGCTCGCCATGCAGGGGCCTTTTGCGCGTTTCGACGTCCACATTAGGCCACGGATGACTAGCCATGGCGTGAACTGGACCCCGGGTGCGCACGTGCATTTCAGGAGTCTGGACCTCTTCGTCACCACGGAGGGAAAGCAGGTGTGGGCTCCCACCCCCATCTGGCCTCTTCGCTCCGCTGGCCTTGACACGGTCGTCGAGGCTCTCGAGGAGCTACAGCTGCATTCCGTAGAGGCACACGCCCCTAGGAGCGACCAGCTCCTCGGCTTCGATTATGAGAGGCTAGAGCGCCAGCTCACCGTCTTCCTGGGACCTTGGCCATCCCAAGAGGATCTATGCTGGCTCTCTTTCTCATTCGCCAATGTCATAACGTAGCTTGCCAGAGGAGAACCACTCTCCCTGACATACCTTACCTAGAATGCCCCGACAACATTTTTGTTCGGTCTGCACAACGATGCAAGGACCATCGATTGCCTCACGGCATGGCGCATGCACCCGCCTTCCATGGACGACGAGTTCATGGGAGTGGCAGATTACGTCGTGGAATCTTTCCATGACCTCCTCGCGGGAGACTCTAGGGTGATCTCTGACTCTAACTCTAGCGGGGGGAGCGGGATCCATCATCCCTCGCGCAAATGCTTCATGGCAGACACCCACGAGGGGCACGTCGAAAGTGTCCATGATGGAGGGGTTACTCCCCCGGCCAACACTAACGACGAGGTCGAGGGAGATGCGAGAGTCTCGTCTCGCCTACAGATAGAGCAAATGAGGGCACGACAGAGAGAGCTCGAGGAAGCGCGACTCCAGCTAGAGCAGGAGCGCGCGGAGCTCGAGTACGAGATCGAGCACCGCAGGGACAGTGGGCGCGCACGCGCCATGGCCCGCGACATAAACCTGAGGATCGTCGAGGATGACAACGGTCTCCCGCACTTCGCTTGGGCAAGAAAGAACATTGTCGCCGCTGCGGCCTTGCTCCGAGGGCTCCCAGGGCCCGCAACACCCGAAGACCGCTGGGCCCATCACGAGATCCACACACTGCTCTAGTGTGCGGCAGTGCAGTAGGCGAAAAGCTCGTTGTCTCAACGACACGAGCTTGACACCAGCTAGCGCGTCTTCGGGATGACATGGCAGGGACGTGTTCATCCACCAGGCACCGTGAGGCAATGGGAGGAATGTCGCGGTCCTGATACACGAGCGTGTCGGCCCCATCTATGATGCACGCAACACCCTGACGCCTATAGGCGCGGACGGGGGGATAAGAGAGAGGAGGCCACCCACGACTACCACCCTTGTCACGACGGACGCTACGACAGCGCCGAGGATCGGTCCTCGAGCCCTGCTCCACTAGGCCCTCAGGTCTTCGGCCGCCACATCCTCAACGCACCTTTCCTGTCATGGTATGAACCACCGACGAACATCTTGAAGTATTCTAGGGAAACGAACCCCGGCCTGTGGTTCAAGGATTACCGACTCGCTTGCCAAGCCAGCGGTGCAGACAATGATTCCTTCATTATCTGCAACCTCCCCTTGTTCCTGGTTGATTCGGTGCGACTGTGGCTGGAGCACCTTCCGCCTAACAAGATTCAAAGTTGGGCGGACCTGAAGAAGATCTTTGTAGGAAACTTCCACGGCTCCTACACGCACCCTGGGAACCGCTGGGACCTAAAGAACTACTGACACTAGGAGAAACTCTCCGCAAGTACATCCGGTCAGTGCAACGAGTTACCCAATGTCGCCGATGCTGACGTCATTGGGGCTTTCCTATCTGGGACCACCTGCAAGTCCCTGGTCCATAAGCTGGGACGCAAGGGCCCGCAAACCACCAAGGAGCTCCTCGACATCGCAACTAGCCATGCCTCAGGCGAAGAGGCAGTTGGGGTGGTTTTTGACCATCCTCGAGGCAAGGTGAAGTGGGACGAGGACACCTGCGAAGGTGCCTCCAATTGTTCGAGCAAGAAGAAGAACAAGCAGTGGCACGAGGGCTCGCTCATGGCCGCTGTTGAGCGAAAGGGCAAGAAGATGCCCACCGAGGGCACTCCTGACCACTTTGAGAAGATGCTCGGGGGCCATGCCCGAACCACGCCTTCCCCATCAAGCACACGTACAAGAATTGCTCCCTCATGAAGCAGTTCTTGTTCGGTGGCTCTAAGAAGGGGGATCAGAGGAGGAAGCCTGAGCCAGCGGTGGACGACACCGAGGAAAAAGATGGCGGCTTTCTAACAACAGATGGTTGCCTCATGATCTTCAGTGGGACAGCGGCTTACGACTCCAAGCAGCACCAAAAGCTCACACGTCGCGAGGTCTATGCGGCTGAGCCGGCCATGCCCTCTTTCCTCCGATGGTCGAGGTCTCCCATCACCTTTAATCGGTTCAACCACTCAGAGAGCGTCCCGCATCTAGGTAGGTGCCCACTCATGGTCAACCCAATCGTCAGCACGAAACGGCTCACGAAGGTACAGATGGATGGAGGCAGTGGCCTCAACATCATGTACGCTGAGACGCTTGATGCCATGGGCATCGATTGATCGCGCATCCAACTGACCAGACCGCCTTTCCACGGCATCGTGCCGGGGAAGCAAGCCAAACCGCTCAGGCAGATCGATTTGCCCATCACCTTTCGGGGATCCGGCCAACTATAGAATGGAGACCCTCACCTTCGAGGTGGTTGGATTCCACAGGACCTACCACACCATCCTAGGACACCCGTGCTACGCAAAGTTCATGGTCGTCCCCAATTATACCTACCTCAAGCTCAAGATGCTAGGCCCATGTGGGTCATCACCATCGGCACCTTCTTCCAGTGTGCTTACGAGTGCGAAGTCGAGTGCTGTGAGCTTGCCTCGGCAATTATCACCTCGGAGGAGCTTGTGATCATTAGGGAGGAGACCGCCGAAGAAGCACTTGACCCCAAGCGATCGGCCGGGTCTTTTGAACCCACGGAGGGCACCAAGGAGGTCCTCATAAGACCCTAGCAGCTCCGAGGGAAAGGTGGTGCGCATCGGCACCTCGCTTTTCCCCAAATAGGAAGGCGCGCTCGTCGACTTCCTCTGCGCAAACAAAGACATATTTGCATGGAAACCCTCGAATATGCCAGGCATTCTGAGGGAAGTCACCGAGCATGTCTTGAAGATCATGCTAGGGTCTAGGCTAGTGAAACAGCGCCTGCGTCACTTTGACGAGGAGAAGCACAGGGCCATCAGCGAGGAGATCGCGAAGATTTTGGTGGCCGGATTCATCAAGGAAGTATATCACCCCGAATGGTTAGCCAATCCCGTTCTTGTAAAAAAAAGAGTGGGAGATGGAGAATGTGAGTTGACTACACAAATCTCAACAAGGCATGTCCAAAGGATCCGTTTCCTTTGCCATGCATAGACCAAGTAGTCGACTCAACCTCGGGGTGCGAAACCCTCCGCTTCCTTGATCACGATGAAAGAGTCTGACCAACTCGTGACCTCTTTCATCACCACGTTCGGATCGTTCTCCTACATCACGATGTCATTCAGGTTGAAAAACATAGGGGCTACATACTAGCATTTTATGCTCAAGTGTTTTGGAAAACTCATCGGGCAAACTGTTGGGGCCTACGTGGATGACATCGTAGTCAAGTCTAAACAAGCTGACCAACTCATGGCAAACCTAGAGCAAACTTTCAAGAAACTCTGAGAGAACGGCATCAAACTCAACCCCGAGAAATTCAGGGTTCCGAGGGGTATGTTGCTCGAGTTCATCGTCTCCGAGCATTGCATCGAAGCCAACCCGAAGAATATCTCGGCCGTCATGAGGATGGGTCCGATACAAAATTAAAGGGAGTACAACGAGTTATGGGGTGGCACGCAGCACTCTGCCATTTCATCTCACGCCTCGGTGAACGAGGCCTCCCCCTTTACCAACTCCTAAAGAAAGCCGACCAATTCACGTGGACACCCAAGGCTCAGGAGGCGCTTGACAAGGTCAAGGAGATCTTGACGAAGGCTCCGATTTTGGTCCCCCGGCCGAGAAGGAACCGCTCCTTCTTTACATCATGGCTACCACGCAGGTGGTCAGCGCCACCTTGGTGGTAAAATGGGAAGAATAGGGACATGCCCTCAGTGTAGCGCCCCGTGTACTTCGTTAGTGAAGTCTTGTCCAATTCCAAGACTCGCTACCCCTAGATCCAGAAGCTCTTGTACGTCGTCCTGATCGCCAAGAGAAAACTGCATCATTACTTCGAGTCACACTCGATGACGGTTGTGACGTCCTTCCCTCTCGGCAAGGTGGTCTAAAACTAGGATGCCACAGGGAGAATCACGAAGTGGGCACTCAAGCAGATGGGCCAGAGCATTTCATACGTGGACAGCCATCAAGTCCTAGGTGTAGGCCAATTTCATTATGAAATGGACCGAAATTCAAATGTCGCTGCCGGCTGTCGACCAGGAATACCGGATCATGTACTTCGAAGGGTCGCTGATGAGGAGGGGCACTGATGTGGGACTAGTCTTCATTCCCCCTCAGGATACGCATGAAGTACATGGTCCACCTTCACTTCCCTACCTCTAACAATGTGGTTGAGTACGAAGCGCTCATCAATGGCCTACGCATCGCCATCGAGTTGGGCATCTGGTGGCTTGACATCCAGGGCGACTCGCAGCTTGTCATCGACCAAGTCATGAAGGACTCAAGCTGTCGTAGCGCCAAGATGGCTGCCTACTGCCAAGAAATCCGCCAGCTGCAGAACAAATTTGATGGCCTCGGGCTCAACCACATCCCAAGACGGCTCAACAAGGCGGCCGACGTGCTAGCGAAAGCTGCGTCCAGCCGAGAGCCAGTCCCATCATCTTTGCCAGCAATCAGTTGAAAGCCCTAGTTTGGTTTTGGATAATTGATGAAACCTAGGGACTAATCATTATGATAAGTGTGTAGACATGAAATGATAAGTCCCATGCCAAGTGGTGGAGCCTAGAGATGATCATGGTGATGATGGTGATGACCAAAAGATGATCAAGCGCTTCACATTTGAAAAAAGAAAGAGAAAAATAAAACCCGATGGAAATTAAGGCAAAGGTATATCATAGGGGTTTGCTTTCGGTGATCAAGACACCATAGAGGGTGTGATCACATTTAGAATCGGTAGCTGTACTATAAATAGGGGAATTTTTAGGGCTATTGATCACTTAAGTGCCACTAGATGAGGATTTATTTGCATATGCATTTAGATCTAGTGGAGAGCTAACCTAACTCCTTCAAAATAATTAGAGAAAATGTTAACACACATGCACATGGTGATGTATACTTGGTGGTGTTAGCACATTTGCGAAGGAGGTGGAGTTTGAGCGGTAGAGATGAGATTGGGACGCTGGCCTCGGGGTCACCAGACGCACCCCAGCATGTCAGGTCAGTTCAAGTCGCGGATGCGTAGTTGGCGCGCGTGCACCTGCGCGTCAGATGCGAGCGACCGGATGCGTTGCGTCAGCATCCGGTCGAGGTGACGTCAGCATGTGGCGAGAGTTTGTGTTGATCAGATGCTGGGGTGCATCCGATCACGCCCCAATGGACGCGTCCAATCACTGTTTGAGCGTGAAAATACCTCTCTAGAAATGACCGGACGCCGTGTTGATCAACGTCCGGTCAATCGGTTGATCGTGACCTGAACTGACTCGCGACCATTGGAAATCGACGTTCGAAATTTGAATAGGGACACGTGGCAGGCATCGGTATGCTTGGACTGTCGCAACCAAACTTCGGGGTTGCGTTCGGTTGATTTCACCTGCGCGTCCAGTCGCCCCGTGGAACGCTGCATCAAGTGCCTAACGACTAGTTCATGTTGGGGACGTCTATATATACTTGTTGGCCGGCTCAAGGGCATCCCTCTTGGACATTTTGACATCCTAACATCCTCTTGAGCTGAGCATATTCTCTCCCACTCATCTCCCTTGCTTGATTGTCAAATCAAAGTGAGATTGAGTGATCTCAAGTGCATTTGCTTGTGAGTTTGCATCTAGTTGACACTTGGGTGAGCATTGGCTGCGAGATTCTTGTTTTCTTGGTGGTTGCCGCCACCTAGATGGCTTGGAGGTAGCGGAGGAGTTGTGGCAAGAGTGGTGCTTGTTCTTGGCCACCTCCCGGTGTTTTGTGAGGGGTGTTGTGCCTTTCCCGGTGGAGCACCAAAGGCAACTTGAATACATTACACATGTCATTGAGTTACCTCACTTATGGGTAGGTTCTTGCAGTGTCCACGGGTTGGATGAGGTTCATGCTACACCTCTTAGCCACTGAACCACCAAGTGTTGGTCGACACAATGGGGACGTAGTGTGCCGGCAAGCACGTGAACCTCGGGAGAAAATTTGTGTGTCTCCATTGTGATTGATTCCTTGGATTTCTCCCGGTGATTGGTCTTCATATTATTGTGACTGGTTCATTCCTCGATGTGGCGGTATAAAGATCACATACCTCTCTTTTACATTCCGAAAACTAGTTGTAACAAGTTCTTTTGTGTAATTAGTTTTGAGAGCTTGTTTTATCTTTGCAAGTGTAGCTTGCCACCTCGTTGAGCTCTTTAGTGTAGCTAGCTTTTGAGAGCTCATATGACTTAGCCATTGATTTTTATAGTGATCATAGTTACTAGAATTGTTGGATAGGTGGCTTGCAACCCTTGTAGAGCTAGAGCAAAATTGCTTTTCGCCATTTGTTATACTAACCTTTTTCTCTAGTGAGTTTGTAGAATATTTTTTAGGCTATTCACCCCTCATCTAGCCATATTAGGACCTTTCATCAGCACAAGCCCTCAGTCCTCTACGAGGAGCCAGAACAGGCCAGCAATGAGCCGCCTGCCCTGGGCTCGGGGGCTGACCAACCGTCGGCTCCATCCGACCATGAGGTCATGGAGCTCGAGGAAGATCCAGTGGCAAAGGCTGACCCTCTGACTGACTGAAGGATGCCTTGCCACGATTGCCTCCTCTGAGAGGTGCTCCCAACTGATAAAACAGAGGCCCGATGGCTCGCGCGCTGCGCTAAGTCTTTCGTCATTGTTGAAGGAGAACTCTACAAGCGAAGGCACACCAAGATCCTGCAGCGATACATCCCCATCGAACAGGGGAAGCGACTGCTGAGGGATATCAACGGTGGGGTCTACGGACACCATACAACACCTAGGACCCTGGTCAGAAATGCGTTCTAACAAGGCTTCTACTGGCCAATCGTAGTGGATGACGCCGAAAAGATATTACGCACCTGCGAAGGGTGTCAGTACTATGCCCGATAAATCCACCTGCCAGCCCAAGCACTCTAGACAATCCCATCACATGGCCGTTCGCGGTCTGGGGCCTCGATTTGGTTGGGCCCCTCAAAAGGGCGCCCGGGGGCTACACGCATCTACTTGTCGCCATGGACAAGTTCACAAAGTGCATAGAAACTCAGCCAATCTCCAAGATCAAATTCGAGCAGGCCATGCAGTTTTTTCTTGACATCATCCACCGCTTTGGATTCCCAAACTCCATCATCACAGACAATGACACTCAATTCACAGGGAAGAAATTCCTCAGGTACTGCGATGACCATCACATCCGGATCGATTGGGCTTCCATGTGTCACACCCCAAAATTTCCATTTTGGGATGTGAATAGAAAACACTAAATAAAATAAATGGTTTTATGAACTTTCTAAAATTTTCCAAGATTTAGTTATGTTGTTTATAATTTAAAAAGTGAAACATGTGATTTTCCTAAACTTTTGAAATTTAAACTTGATACATTTGTTGCAATCATGCTGAGGGCATTAAATTTTATTGTGTGAAAAATGAACTTCAAAAACTCAATTCTGCCTTGAATAGGTTTTGCTCTATTTATTTAAAAATAATAATAATAATAATAATAATAAAGTTCAAATCATGTTTTATAAAGTTCACAAAAAAAGTTGAGTTTCGAAAGTCCTTTGAAAAAGTAATTTAAATATAATTTTTAAAAACGTAGTCAAACTCTTTAATCCTTCTTTGACTAAAATCCTTTTGATCTTATGCCAAATCTTTGATCATTCACTATCCATTTCATATTCTTTTCATGTGATCACTTCTTATTCCTAGAAAGCCATAGACAATTCTAAAGTCAATTCCCCTTTTTGTTCCTTTTTCTTTCTCACCATATTCAATTTCTTTGCACGTGTACAAGAAAGAAAGTTCCACACAATATATGCTGGCGAGCAAGCTGAAACTGATTTCTCTCTCAATGCTGCACGCCGAAAACTCCAGTTAATTAGTGCAGCAGGTAGAAGGCCAAGCACTTCACGTTTATCATTATTTTTATCTATCACATAATCCCTCCCTTCTGTATGGGTCATCATTAAAGACAAGCTAGTTGCAAAGCTGCCGTTTCATGTTCCAGTCTTGCAGACACGCAACTGCCGCCCATTCAAGCTCCTGCATGCTCTTCTTTAATTTGCACTAGCCGTTTATCCTTGCTGAAAGCATGTTGTCACCCACTAACTCCTTTTCTAAATTTCACCATCATTGACATCGGACTTCAGTTGCAGTAGCCACATAACTGAGAAACTCCATTTGCATGCAATGACCTTTAATTTCATCTCACTAGCCGACCTAATCAACTTGTTTGACGCACATATTAAAGGTCCTCAACTCCTCAGAGCTCTCTTTGGCACACTTCCATCTCTCTCCATTGGCAAGTTCACAAATCATCATCTATGCTTTTAGTACAGCCACTCACCGGGCTGCTGCCACAATGGCAAGAATTCAATTTCCTCCACCAGAGATATGAATCGTTGCCCAAGTGGCATTTAAGCCACCAGCTTCACCATCTTTGGCAATTCACGTCTTCTCCCATGACCTTTCTTCTCCTTTGCCTTCCCAGCCCTAGATAAGGCGCAGGCAGTCTATCCTTCATGCCGTACTTCTTTGCTCAGCTGCTGCATCACATAGTTTCACTACAACGCTACCCTTCACCATCTTTGGCAATTCACGTCTTCTCCCATGACCTTTCTTCTCCTTTGCCTTCCCAGCCCTAGATAAGGCGCAGGCAGTCTATCCTTCATGCCGTACTTCTTTGCTCAGCTGCTGCATCACATAGTTTCACTACAACGCTACCGCTGAGTCATCTTCACCAGAGACGGTGAGAATTCATCAGTGGCACATTGCCCTTAACCTTGAGGCTGATCTCTCTATCTTTGATCCCCATCACAGGCTCACTGTAAAGTCATCTCAACGTTCATCCATGCATGGCCGCATTCTGGCAAATTCCAGCAGATCGCTCAAGTCCTTCAGGGTCATCGTTGAGCTGTGCTTCGTCCCTATCGTCGCTCACCATTACTTTGCTTCGGCATAAACCATCACCATCGGTGAGAACCTGGGAATCCTTGTGCTTCTCATTTCTATCTTGCATCTAAAATCCAGTAGCTTGATCGATTCCCTACAGAATAGGTACAAGAAGGCACAAGCATAATCCAGAACTGTTTCTTCATCTCTCTGCGCACAACTGCTATCATATTCTTCGGACGCAGGTGAACCTCACTTTGCCCTTTTTCCGGTTATTATCAGATGCATAAATCGTGTTGCGCATCATCAGCTCACCACGGTGATCACTCTTTTATATGCACCGGCTATCAGGTCCATGCTATAGCCATCACACACATGCCTGCAGAACCCCCCATACAAAAATTGTGAAGCCGACATTGTTGGGTTCATTGAATTTAATCCCTTGTTGTCACTAGGAACCTAGCACGTGATGTCCGCTCAAGTCACTTTATCCTTGGTAATTATCAGCTCAGATTAGCACAACCACGCATCATGCATGTTGCTTTTGTCCTGGGCGACATTAGCTTGCTGATAATTATCCTTCCCAATACATACATGTTGCGTAGGCTATCCTTGATCATGTCAGCGCTCCATCATTTTCATGTCATAAATGCATTCTTTTCTATTCCAATAAAAATATACAATTCTAGTATATCCTTGTTGTTTATCTTGGTAATGACATCTTTGTTGATGCCGTGTACCTTTTCCTTTCCTTCCACAATATAATTCCAATATTCCTATAAATACCCCTTTAGCAATCTTACTCATGTTATTTTTCTTCTGTATCTCGTTGTTGTCATATATCCTTCTTGCTAGCCCTTGCTATCCCGCCATATTTCCTTTTTGTCATTTAAATTTATTGTTCCAAAATATTTAGTTTATTTAAAATATTAATTTTATGACTTAACCCTTAAAACTTCAAAAAGCTCGCTATAACCCGTTTTAGGTGTTTTTGCACGTTTTAGTAGTTTTTGAGTTCAAGCGATTATAGGATCACACCTTCACATTAGAATCGTTTTAAACTTGTTTTTGTAATTCATGGTGTACTGCTTTTAGGTTTGATCATTGTGCTTGTGCCGGAGGTTGCGCTCTATAGAAGTGAAGCTAATCAAGGATGGTCCAGAGGCAGAAGTCAGAAAAGTTTGAGCGGATAAATGAAGGCAAGTGTAACATGAGTTCTCTTGTTACCTAATAACCTTATAATCACTTTCATATGCATATGTCTAATATGATGCTAAGGATCTTACCTAGTACTTTTGATACCCTATACTCCTTGTTTACCATGGGCTCATGCATGTGGGTAGCTTTGCTTAGCTTGCAATTACCAAATATTGTAATGTTAATATTGGTTAATGACTTATGGAATCAATGGTTAAAATGATGCTTCTGGCAACATGGACACAAGGGGGCTAGAGCATTGGGCCTTGTTGGGTGCTCTAGTCTGCCCTCTGTAAGGACTGAATCTTAAAGCGGCAACCCAGAACTTCCGTATAGCCTTGAGAATCAAAATGGGCACGATCTTAGTCGTATAGCTAGTTTGCTCTAGCTTGTTAGTAGTTACCGAAAGGCGCAAGAGGGGGACTAGGTTGCAGAATGGCTTCTTGCCTGTCAAGGTGAGTACTGGGCTGCGGTCATGGTGTGCCACTCTTGAAGGGGGGCTCCATTCGCCTAGACGCTGAAATCTCGCGGCTACTAACTTGTTAGGGTGGCTAGTGAAAGGCTTCGTAGTGATCCCTGCCCACTCACCTTGGGAGTGTTAGGGGGTCGACGGGCCCCGGGCAAATGGGTATCACGACTCAAGGTGAAAGTGTACACACTCTGCAGAGTTTGATCAAACTGATATATCAGCCGTGTTCACGGACACGAGCGGCCTGGATCCTTTTTGAGATAGATGGTTCTATGGATGGTTTGGGATATGATTAATCTTGATGGTGATAACTAATTATATTCACATAGGAGCCTTAAGCATAACTTAGAAACATAGGCATAAATAATAAAATATGACCAACTAAAAATGCTTACTGTAGTACAACCGAGTCAAGCCTTCTTGAGCCTTGCATAACCTCATGGTATACTTGCTGAGCATGGTGAGCTGACGCTTGTTGTTGTCACCAATAAAAATCCCGGATGGGTACCAGATGGTGATTCTAGTGAAGAGTTCCTGAAGGTTTCCATGAGTACTAGGCGAGTGTTTCCCCCAGTCAACCGTCTCTGTGGAGTATGGAGTCCCGAAGAGAAGATATAGAATAGTTTCCGCTACGCTTTGTAATAGTTGTAAGTTTTGATGTAACTATGTTCAATATATAATAAAGCATTGTTCTTGATATTCTCCATATTTGTCGCTATATGTGTCGTGTGGACATCCTGGGCACACATATAGTTAGCGCTTGGTATTCTTCGGAAAACCGGGTGTGACACCATGGCGCACCCCCACCCAAACGGGCAGGTCAAGCGCCCAAACGGCATGGTTTTGCAAGGCATGAAGCCTAGGATTTTCAACAAGCTGAACAAGTTTGGCAGACGATGGGTTATGTAGCTTTCCACGGTACTGGAGCTTGGGGATGACCCCCAGCCGGTGACTGGCTACACGCCTTTCTTCATGGTCTACGGTGCTAAAGCGGTCCTCCCAACCGACCTCGACTATGGAACACCGAGGATCATGGCGTACAAAGAGCAGGAAGCCAAGGAGTTCCTAGAGGATGCCATGGATTAGCTTGATGAAACATGGGACGTTGCCCACCTCCGCTCAGCCAAGTACCAGCAAGCGTTGCGCCGGTACCACAGCCACCATGTGTGGGGTCAGGCCTTCAATGTCGGGTACTTGGTGCTCTGCCTCGTCTAAAGTAACAAGGACCACCACAAGCTCTCTCCACCTTGGGAGGGGCCATACATCGTCGCGAAAGTGCTCCGACCGAGCACCTACAAGCTCAAGACCATCAGTGGCGAAGTCTTCACCAACGCATGGAGCAGCTACGTCACTTTTACCCCTAGATTATGCATGTATTTATGAAAATCAAGAATGACATTTCTAAAATACAAAACGCTTTCTATCCTATTGGTTTCACTATCATCTCCTTGGTTTTTAGTGACACCCGACCCTAGCAACGGCTAGGGGTCGGGCCTCACTCAGGGGCTGACAGGGGTATATACATACTCAGAAACGCCCCTTGCATCTGACCCCTTCCTACGTTGAGAGCTAAAAGCAAGAGGTTGCAAAAACACACGCTGAGTAAAACTAGGCGGACCGTAAAAAACCCACACCCCAACAGCTACGGTGCTTTTGCACTCTAGTGTAATCAGAGTCTTTTTCGCCTGTGCCTCAAACTTTGCAACCTTAGCATCAGAATGGATCATATCGCATCAACCTTTTTACACATTAAAAAGGAGCAAATGTTCGAATGACTAAGACAAAAGCTAAAAACTTATTCACTTGTTACAACTTCATGGGCACCACGGCCCGATTCATTTAACTAGCTAACCCCTCGAGGGGACAACTTCATCCTCTACCTTATCAGCTAAGTTTCGTGCAGGGGCGGCCACCATCTCCTCAATCCACTCCAGCTCATCGTCGTTGTAGCCGGGCACGAAGCCTTGGCTCATCGCCGCCAGATCAATGTTCTCGTAATGAGAACAGATGATCACGAACGACTGCTGAACGCCGAAGCGAAGCGCGTGCCTCATGATCTCATGCGCCCGCTCCGTGATTCGGGTAACACGAACTGTGAGAGAGCTCGCCTCCTGCGCCAGGGCCAACTCGAGGTCGTCACAGACTACCCTAATGACAATGCGCAGGGCATCGTGCTCGTCGCTCTCCTTTTGGAGGGTGCCCTTCACCTCGGCAAGCTCCTTCTCCAGGTCATGGCTCTTCACCACCTCTGTCGTGAGTTTACCATCGAGGCCCATCCAAGTCGCACATCAACCGTGTCAAAAAGTCAACCATGAATTCCAAAAAAGGTGGCAACAAGGGAAACCAGAGGCTTACCTTCCATGTCTGCCTAGAGATTGCGCGCCCCGTCGTGCTGTTGGGCCACCTCAGCCTGCAGGCCCTAGATCTCCCTCTGACGCTAACTGACCTCCACGGCAAGCTCGGGAGACACGCCCTCAGCCTCGATCTTTAGGTCCCTCTCCTTCTCAAGCTCACCCTCAAGGAGGCAGATCTGCAACTGGGCGTCGATGCGCTCCTAGTGAGCCACATCGTGCTCCCTGCGGAGCCTTCCACGGCCAGGAGCAGCTCGTCTCGCCCCTTCCGCAGTCGCTCGAACTCCATGGCATCGATGTGCGCCCTCTTGGCTAGGGCCGCGAACTTCTCCTCGGCCTCGTCGGCATGCTGATAAGCATTCGCCTCTCTGATTTGAAGGTTGGCCACCTCCTTGCCGGAAGGGGCAAGCTCGGCCACCCTTTGATGAGCGGTGGTGAGCTACACGGTCAGCTCCCAATGCAGTCGTGCCTCTTCGGTGAGGTGGTCCCAAGCATCCTTCTGGTGGTAGAGGAACTAGGCTTTCTCCCAGCTGTGCGCCATAAGAGACTACAGAAAAACACGAGTTAGAAGCACAAAGAGGGGAAATCAAGGTTGGAAGCGCAGACATGTCATACCTGGCTAGCTGGGGTGACGACGGTACATAGCGAACCTAGAGCGGTGGTCAGGGCATGAACCACGGACTCAATGCCTATGTGGACGCTCTCCCATTCCCTCTTCTCCGCGACATCATCGAGGGCAGAGAGCGTCGCCTCCGGGTTCTGCCAGTCAACCCACCAGATCTGGGGTTCCCCCACTCTTGTGGGTCACCACTGTCCCGGATCAGGGCCAGGAAGGACCCCTCGCCGACCCTAGGCGCCACCAGCCCCCTGCGGTAGCACCTCCATGGGCACCGTCTCTCCGATGGTGGTAGGGGTCAGTGGCATGGGTGCGGACGCCTACCCCGTCACCACGCCTGATAAGAACGCCTCGGATGCCTCCTCCTCCGTCCGTTCAATCACGAACACAACCACCCACATGGGCGACGGCTCCGGTCGCTCCGCCTCCATCTACAACGTCTCGGCCATACCCGGTTGCGCCGCCTCTGTCTGTGGCATCGCGACGGCACCCGATTGCGTCATCTTCGCCTACGATGTCACGATCGTGCTCGGCCGCTCCACGCCCGCTGCGGGCATATCTCACGCACCCTCCTCTGTCTACTCCTTCGCAGACGTCATCGTCACCGCCGCTGGCACCTCCCCAGTTGGCGCCGTGGCCGCCCCGGCCCCACTCCCGCCCACCTCTAGTGTGGCATCGATCGACTCCTGGTGCGCCAACCAGAGAGTAAGGGTCTTCTTCGGTGCTATCCGTAGGGGAGCCCTGCGTCCGCCAACACTACAAAAGGTGGAACGATCAGCTTACGACAGAATTCATCAAGTGCAAAGGAGTGAAGAGAATTCTTAATTCACCTCAGTGCCACCAGACGGTGGTGTTTTGGGACCAGCCCGCCGGACCCCGGCTGCGCCTCGTCGGTGCGTGGGCACTTCGAGCCCTCCCTCTACTCGGAGGGCTCGGACAGTGCGGAGTGGCCCATCTCTGTCGGCTCCAGGGGTGCATCTTCCTCCTCATGAAATGGGAAGGGACCCACAAGGGACGAACCGTCGCCTACTGGCTCATCGTCGCCCGCTAGATCATCCCATTGGACGGGCAACCTAGAACCATATGCACCCTCTTCTTCCTTCACTTCCTCTTCTTCCTCCAAACCCTAGCACCGCCTTCCTCGCTCCAATTGCACCTTCACCTTCCTCTATTTCTTCTTCTTTTCTATGTCCTTCTCCCTCTTCCTCTACTCATCCGCAGCGTGGTTCGCCGCCCTCATGGCTGCATGCTTTGGCAGCGGCATGACGGAGTCCCAAAGGAGAAGGTCCCCCTGTAGATCCTAGCTCCTAGAATCAGATAATGGGGTCAGAGGGTTGACCAAAGAGAGAACCAAGGACTTACCAATTTGACGAGACCCGCGTCTGGCCGCATCACGGGGTGTCCCAAGATCGGGAACATGAAGTCGAGATCGCCCTTCATCATCGCATCTTTGATGCATCAGGCAACCTCGCTATCGTGGAGGGCCTCCTAGGCAAGCACCGTCCCGGTGAGCTACGCGCCGGGTGTCATGTCGTACAGCGGGAGGGCGTGCGCCATCAGAGGTGCCACCCTCCTCGCGTGGTACGCCCCGATGACGCCGGTCCCATGGAGATCGTGTTGCTTTAGGAGCGCAATGGCAGTGAGATGGTCACGGATCCTCTTCTTCTCCTTCTCAGGGGGCCCCACCCCCACACCTGTGGCGCCTCTTTGATTAGGCGCCTGGTAAAGTCTGGCAAGGGGGTGGTAGCGTCGTTCTTTAGGTAAAACCACAACGCGTGCCACCCCTTGTTGGATCTTGATAGCTAGAGGGACATGTACTCAGCGGCCCGGTTGCTCTAAAGATGGATACCTGCGCACCCCATTTGTCGAATATAAAAATACTAGGGTACCCAACAGATGGCAAAATACGGCACCCTGCATGATCGCAAAAGCCCCATCATAGGGGCCCCAGTAAAACTGACCCACCAAAGGCGCTAACAGCATGTCAGTCACTTGCGGCATGAACAACAAACTTCATCCCACCCAAGCCTTGCGAAAAGGTCTCGGGTGAGATGGGGACCTCGGGTGGCATTTTCCGCCTCGCCCGAGCCCCCGTGACATCATCAAAGCGCCCGACCCCCTCAGCTTATTTCCGCCTCTCCCGAGGGACACGTGGAATCCTCTGGCAAGACGGTGAGCCATGGGGGCCCCCAAACTGCGGCACCCGCTCCCGCCGATGGGACAGACGTGACCGTGCGCAGTAAACAGGAGCATGAAAACCACGCCCTGACCCAACATGACCCCGGTTATTCTACTATGATGACATCCATACCTCTACAACGACGGGGATAACAACCACTATACTACCTAACCCCCTCTCTACGCAAATCTAGGCGCCCATGTCGCCCATCCTCAACGGCATAGAGGCACACAGGACAAAGCATGGCCACATCACGCTGCACCAGCAGATGGAGAGGCCAAAAGATCAATGCCCGTTGCATCTCTGTACTATAGGAAAACTGTTTCCATCAGATAAGGAGGAAGACGGTCATGCCCGAGGCCACCTTTTCTGTTTATTATCTTTCATTTTCACCTCTTTACCACGGATATAACCCGAGCCCTCTCCTTGAAAGCTATAAAAGAGGAGGCAGGGGCCACATCTAGAGCAGGCAATCAGATAGAGTTCACCTCAATTGAAACAACAACATTGACACACACGCACACCCCTCAAAAGAGACCTAGGATCCACTCCCTCTCTCAAAAAGCTTGTAACCCCTACTACAAGCACTCCGGTGCAAGCCAACACGAGCAACAGCAAAACCCAATGGACGTAGGGCCGTTTATGCCTAAACCAATATACATCCTTGTGTCCACTTTACACAACATCTGGGCCTAAATGCGCAGATACAAATTTACTCGTCGCTCTATTTAGACTCTTGGTTCTCTAGACACTGACACCATTGACACCAACAGGTCTGGCCCATTCTTCTCCCTTTTCTTGGGCAGGGAGACGAAGAAGAAGTGCCTCCACAGCTCGAAGTGGGGTTCGATCCCCAGGTACCCCTCGCACAACACAACGAAGGCTGCGATGTGCTAGATCCCATTGGGATTCAGATGCAGCAGCTCGATCTTGTAGTGGTGCAAGAGCCCTAGAAGGAATCGGTGTCGAGGCATCACAAGTCCACGCTCGAGGAAGGGCAGGAATGACACGACATAGCCATTAGGTCGCGCTGGCACCCCCTCACGCCTGGGCACGAGCCACTCCATCACCGAGATCCTCGTGTGAAGAAGACCGTGCTTGACAAGGCCCTCCATGCATGCGTGGGTAACGTCGAAACGGTACCACGAATCCATGGGAAGCAAGAATATAGGAACGAGAGCCCTGCCAATGGTGGAGGAGCGAGAGCGAGAAACCCTAAGTGCCGGCGGCGGCGGAGCGGAGGAGATGAGGTTGCAGCTAGGCATACCGAAGACGGGAGGTAAGACTTCTATTTATAGGGGAAGGTGGAACGAGAGGCGAACCGTCCGCCTCAATCCACGCGCCTGACGCGTCTTGTCATCGTGCCTCATTGGGAGTCATGCGCATGCCACCCCTGGCCACTCCCTCAAAGGACGCGTCGGATGGCGGTTTGCCCTTCCCAATGGGCCGTGAACAGCTACAGGTAAGAAGGGATACGGGGCTAAAAACGCTCCCATAGCCCATTAACGCCTAGGGGTTCGAAAGTTGGCCCATCACGGGTTCACAACTGCCCCAAGGCACCTTAGAGTGAGGGGTGGTTAAAGATGGGCCTGCTAGTGGCCAGTACCTAGGCGCACGAGCACCGTGGGCACCCTGACCCACGTTCGAGTCTTGGTAGTGCACGGTCCATGGTTTTTCCTCAAAGAAAGGCGACGAGCCCTCGGGACCGGTCAAACGAACCCGAGAACTATATGGACTGGCCGTTAAGAATCTGGAGTCGGTCACCAGCTGACCCACGCCGGATCACCGGGGCTCCACTCGAACTAGCCCGTTAGCAGCTCACTAAGCACCATGATTCGTCCAATGAGGAAAACATGGCACGACTCAATCCCTCTATTTTTTTGAGAAAACGCTTGAGGGAGAACGATCACAAGGCGAGCCGACCCCTCGACCGGATCCCTGCTACGCGCGGGGGCCCAATGCGTGGTTGTATACGAACGGCGGGTCGATCATCGCAACATAACTAAAAAACCCTATGAGCCGCAACAGGCGAGCTAGCACTCTAGAGTTTCCCCATACGAAAAATCCTATGAAGGAGTATCCAACTCCTCCGTAGGCTCGGGGCTACTGTCGGGTATGAATATTAGGGTACCCGGAGAAGGGGAACTAATGGTCATCAACATTAACTCGCCCAAACGATCAAGGGTACAACCGCGACCTCATTCGACCCCTCCGAGGAAGGTTCCGATTCGCCTGACCCGGCACAGGCTCCATCTCGCCCAACCCTAGGGGCGCGGGCTCCGTCTCACTCGACCCCTGGGGCGCAGGCTCCGTCTCGCCCAACCCCAAGGGCGCGGGCTCCGCCTCGCCCGACCCTCCGAGGAAGGACTCCGCCTCGCCTGATCCCTGGAAGCACCTCCGGCCTCGGGCAAGAGCGCAGGCCCCTACGGAGGGCCCACGCTATCACCAACCACTACGGGTGTGACGGCGCGGGCCCGGGATCATGCTTCTGACATCAGGAAGGGAATGGGCATGCCTCGACACGACCCGTGGCCGCGACGGGCCATACCTAGGCGTGCATGTCGCCAACAGTGCCGGGTGGACTGACACTGTGCTGTCTAATCCTCGTTAGACTCCCGTCGAGGGAGCCTGTTGACCATGCCGCGCGCTAGGACGGGACAGAACGTCATGACCAGCTAACGACGCCCGCCTGTAGCCCTAGTGACGAATAAGGTCACGACGTGGAGCCACCTCCGTCATCATCTGCAGGACCAGCGGGACCCGTCTATAGGAGAAGGACGACGCAGCCCTAGGGCCCTCTTCCTCTCTGCTTTCCTTTCTCTCTCTCTTGTAACACCCGCCCTCCCCTTGGTCTATAAAAGGGGAAGCGGGGCAGCCCATAGAGGAGAGGCTTTTGGGCACTCTCGAACGCTCCCAAATCACTCAAGGCGACCAGAGCACCAGCAATAGAACTAGACTCAACTCCATTCACGAGAGACTTGGGATCATTTTCCTCTTTCGCCCGTTTGTAACCACTACTGCAAACTTAGTGCCGGTAACACGAGCAGCACCCCACTAGACGTTGGGACATTCAGCCCGAACCAGTATAATCTCTTATGTCCTCCAAGCACACCATCTGGGCCAAACGCGCAAATATAAATTTACTAGTCGGCGGTTCGAAACACCGACAGAGCCCTGTTGGCGTTGGGTTCCATTCTGCTGCACCCACCATGCAGCAGCAGCTTCCGAATCCTCCCCTCGTCCTCGTCCATGGACCATGAACAAAAAGAAACGAGCAAAGGGAGGTCATGAAAGTGGTCCATCTTTCTAGCTTGAATATCAGTAACTTCAATAATATCTGAGAGACTGAGAGCTCATGGGACTGAGCAAACGCTTCATCAGACAAAGGCAAGTGGAAGAGATCAAAGAAGTCTAAAGACTGAGACATTTTGAACTAGCAAAAGTTGATCTCTTACAAAGGAAAAAAAAAAGCTTTGGAAACCTTTCAAACAGGGGCATGTCAAACCAGGTGTCAAACCAAAACGAAGAGGACGAGCCATCTCTGACAGAGCCATCCCTTTGTAGGTTGTCAACAGCTTGCAGACATCCTTCCACTAAAAAGAACCTTTCCTATTATTAAAATGTAGCTTACCATTGGCATAATGACAATTCCAGACCAAATGCACGCAAGGCAAATCAACTTTGTTAAAAATTTATGCCCCCAGCCGGCCAGCCCGGAACAAAAAGAAAAGAGCAAAGGGAGGTCATGGAAACAAAGAATCTGTTTGGTTGCAAGCTGCAAGTAGGCAGAACCAGAAACAAAGGCGTTTTCTCGCCACCGGCAAGGAGGCTAAGACCACTGCGCCCGTGGACATTGGGAGGAGAAGCTAGGACGCAGGCTGCGACAACAAGATGAGGGCGTGGCCACGATGTAGAAGCTCACGGACAGAGTGCCGCAGGGGGCGGTGGGTGGAGCCCGACATTCGTCAGAAAAAAATAGTTCGCTGGGGAAGAGATTATTATTTTTCGGTTGTAATGGCCAAAAACACCTGTAATTTTAGTATACCAGCCATCAAAAACAGCAATTTTCAATTCCACTCGTAAAATCTTACGAGCTTGTATTTTACACTGCTATTTGTCCTAAAACTAGCCTTCCAAACGAGCTCTTAGTAGAACGACTCAGCTGAGAGGGTGAAAGATCCGGCACGACTGGCACGAAGCGAGACTCAAGGAGTACCATGCTTATTCTTTGTAGTAAAAATAAGTAACACTACGACTGGCACGAAGCGAGACGACACGCGGACACAAAAACAGAAGCAGAAGCATGTCCCTCTCCCCGAGCTGAATATTGCCGGCGTCGATGGATCTTCCTCCAACCTCCACTCCTGCAAATTAAGTAAACAGCAGCGAATTCAGGCAGCTATATATCTCCTACTCCGACTGTACTTACTGCACTCCATTATTTTACTTACTGACTGAAACCAAACGGCAGCCAAGGGATCGATCGACCTACATACTATTGGGAGTAGTACTAGCGAAGCGCGAGGTTCCAGCAGTACACGCACACGCACGTCCGTTACTAGCCACCTAGCTAGCTAGTGCTAGTACTACTGCATGCATTAGGGAAAACAGGCCGTGTTTAGTTGCGGCAAGTTTAGTTGCGGCAAATCGGCGGGGCAAAATCTGAATAGTAAAAGATTCTTCACTATAGTATTTTATTTGTATTTGTAAATTTTTGTCCAAACATTGATTAATTAGGCTCAAAAGATTCGTCTCACAAAGTACAACTAAACTGTGCAATTAGTTTTTGATTTCATCTACATTTAGTATTTAGTATTCCATGTAGTGTCGGTATTTTGATGGGATGAGAATTTTTTTTTTATAGTAGAATTTGGGAGAAAATTTGGCATCTAAACCAGGCGCAGGAATACTCCTATGAAATAGCAGGTAGTACTAGATAGCAGAACGTTGAAATATACTCCAGTAGTAGGTACTGAAACTTCCTTGCATTAATATATGCATGCCCTGAACTGAAAGTAAAAGGTGATCCGAATTGGGCATCAAATCTGTCGGATCGAAATTATCTTTCTGCAAAGCTGTGGATTGGAGAAAGCGGTGCAGGTGCACAACAAGAGCTGTTCATCTTCTCCGTTCAACCGCGCAGGCCCGCTCCTTCTCCCAGCCTCCACCTCCGCCCAAGGCCGCCGGCCGCGCGTCCACAGCCTGTCCCCGTTGCTCCATCCCGCCCTCCCCTAGCCTCGACCGGAGGATGCCGCACTGTTCATCTTCTCCGTTCGACCGCGCAGGCCCGCTTCTTCTCCCAGCCTCCACCTCCGCCCCCGGTCCCCGGCCACGCCGTCCACCGCTCACCCCGTCGCTCCACTCCGCCCTCTACCCCGGGCGAAGAAGAAAAGAAGAAGAAGATGACGAGGAGGAGGAGGAGGAGGTAGCAGTAGCACTCCCGCCACGAACAAAACATATATTCCCACTGCTAGAACCGAACAGCACCCTAGAGTGGATAGTCCCGGGTTGCCCACTGGGTGAACGAGAGAGGTGCAACTAGAGCTGCGCGGCCGAGAGGCGAGGAATGGAGAAAGCAGGGGAAGGAACGAGACGTACCTAGCTCAATCAAGCGGCTAAAGCGTAGTAGATCATCAAGAGGAGGCCGGGGTCGAAGAAGTGACCCCCCTGAGCAACAGCTACAACGTGGGCGAGGAAGGCGACGCAGAGGTTGACGGAGCGAATGCGGCGGTGGCCGCGTCCCTCCATGGTCACCCACGCCCCAACGGAGAGGATGACGACGCCAGCGAGCACGGCCCCGACCACTGCGGGCGTGTACACGGGGGCCGTCAGACGAGGCAGGCCAAAACTGAGAGGACTATAGCAAGGCGCCCAGCATCCTCAGCACCCCGCGCCTGCAGGCCTCCGTCGACAGCTTGCGGGTCCATGGAGTGAGCGGGCGGGCCGGGGCGGAGGAAGGCAGCAGAGCGTAGGAGCTGCTGTGTGGGGAGTCTAGCCAGAGACGGCGAGGCAAATGCTTCGGCGCTGGGCACAGTAGCACGCCGTCACCAAACCTTGTATATATGGAGTACTGCAGTTGAGTTTCTCGGCAGCTTTCACCCATGAGGCCATGATACTACCCCATGTAACCCTTTGGACGAATGGTCGCGGACAGGACAGACCCCGTGACTTGTTACGGAGTACTACTACTTAGGCCGTCTACAGTGTGAGCGATGCCTGATACTCCATCCGTCACAGAAGAAGTGTCATTTTAGATTTTTCAGACATCGTGTTTAACCGTTCGTCTTATTAAAAAAATTTAATAAATATTATTTATTTTGTTATGACTTATTTTATCATTAGAGATACTTCAATAATAATTTATTTATTTTATAATTTGCACAAAATTTTTGAATAAGACGAACGGTCAAACACGATGTCTGAAAAACCTAAAACGACACTTTTTCTATACGGAGTGAGGGAGTACCGTGTACGCATGCCAGATCACAGTGTAGATGGGTGAATTGGGGAAGAAAAACACTGTATCAGAATTCCTGTAGCATTTCGTTTGTATTTAGTAAAAATTATTTAAATTTTGACTAACTAGGCTTAAAATGTTCGTCTCGCAAAGTACAACAAAACTGTGTAATTAGTTTTTGATTTCATCAACATTTAGTACTCCATACATTTGCCGACATTTTGATGTGACGGGAAATCTTCTTTTTACATAGTGGAATTTGGGGAGAATAGGGGAACTAAACAAGGCCTCGGTAGAAAGCTCACACATCGATGCGCATGGCCGGCGAAATCGAGACGTACAGAATCTGACGCGGAGTATCAGCATGCTGAAGTGGTTCAAGATGAATAAAAGAGAACGATGAAGGGTGTGTTCACTTCACGTGCTAACCCAAAATATTTTCTCTTTCACTCATCACATCAAATCTCTAGACATTTATATGAAGCATTACATATAGATAAATAAATAACTAATTTCATAGTTTATCTATAAATGTCGAGACGAATCTTTTAAGCCTACTTAGTCCATGATTAAACAAATTTTACCAAATAACAATGAAAAATGCTACAGTAACTTTTCAACCACTTTTTACGAACTGAACACACCCGAAAACAAAAACGCTAGTAGATCTCCAACCACTTCTGGCTGTCCTGTTCTTTTATTTTTTAATCTTCTCTTTCCTTATTTTGGGCCTCCTTTAGATTCCAAAATTAAGATCTCAACTTTACATAGTAAATATCACGTCACACTATAGCAATTTTATTTTTATTTGGTAATAATTGTCCAAACATTGATTAATTAGGCTTAAAATATTCGTCTCGTAAAGTACAACAAAATTGTGCAATTAGTTTTTTATTTCATCTATATTTAGTACTCTATATATGTGCTGGCATTTTGATGTGATAGGAAATAGGAATTCTGCATAATGAATTTGGTGACCAAATTGAAGAATCTAAACAAGGCCTTAAACCGGCGATTTGAAAAAGACCATTGGGATCAGAGCCGCTCAGAGCGCACTAGTACAAAATGGAGTGCCGCCTCCATTAAAAGTCGCCCGCCTCCGTTAATCTGAATAACGGTGCCCGCCTTCAATATTGTTTTAATGGAAGCGACAGTTTGTTATTTGTCCGCCTCTGTTAATTATTTTTTATTTAAATAAAAAAGCTTTTTGGTATTCCAATTTGAATTTGAATTTCTATTTGAATTTGAATTTCAATTATATTTTCACATATCACACACATATAAAACAAGACTCGTATAAACTGATATTACGCACCACAAACATATAACATTATCAATTAACTATATAACACATTGTCATTAAGTGCTACTTGCGCGGCTCGGGGGCTCGGACTCGCAAAAAGACTTAATGCGCGGTCGTATACGAACGGCGGATTTATCATCACAACCTAACTAAAAAGCCCTATGAGCCGCAACAGGCGAGCTAGGACTCCGGAGTCTCCCCATACGAAAAAGCCTACGAAGGAGTATCCAACTCCTCCGCAGGCTCAGGGCTACTGTCGGGTATGAATATTAGGATACCCGGAGAAGGGGAACTAATGGTCATCAACATTAACTCGCCCAAACAATCAAGGGCACAACCGCAACCTCATCCGACCCCTCCAAGGAAGGTTTCGATTCGCTTGACCCCCAAGGGCACGGGCTCCGACTCGCCTGACCCCATGGGCGCGAGTTTCGTCTCGCCTGACCCCTGGGGTGCAGGCTCCATCTCGCCCAACCCCAGGGGCGCAGGGTCCATCTCGCCTGACCCTAGGGGCGCGGCTCCGCCTCGCCCGACCCCCCGAGGAAGGACTCTGCCTCGCTTGATCCCTAGAAGCACCTCTGGCCTCGGGCAAAAGCGCAAGCCCCCACGGGGGGCCCACGCAATCACCAACCACTGTGGGTGTGACGACGCGGTCCCGAGATCATGCTTCTGACATCAGGAAGGGAACGGGCATGCCTCGACACGACCCATGGCCGCGACAGGCCATACATAGGCGCGCACGTCGCCAACAGCACCGGGCGGACCGACACAGTGCTGCCTAATCCTCGTACAACTCCCGTCGAGGGAGCCTGTTGACCATGCCGCGCGCCAGGACGGGATGGAACGCCATGACCGGCTGACGACGCCCTCCTGTAGCCCCAGGGTCGCGACGTGGAGCCACCTCTGTCATGATCTGCAGGACCAGCGGGACCCGCCTATAGGAGAAGGACGACGCAACCCTAGGGCCCTCTTCCTCTCTGCTTTCCTCTCTCTCTCTCTCATGTAACCCACGTCCTCCCCTTGGTCTATAAAAGGGGAAGCGGGGTGCCCCACAGAGAAGAGGCTTTTGGACGCTCTCGAACGCTCCCAATTCACTCAAGGCGACTAGAGCACAAGCAATAGAACTAGACTCAACTCCATTCACCGGAGACTTGGGATCATTTCCCTCTCTCGTCCGTTTGTAACCCCTGCTGCAAACTTAGTGCCGGTAACACGAGCAGTACCCCACTGAACGTAGGGACATTCAGCCCGAACCAGTATAATCCCGTGTGTCCTCTGAGCACACCATCTAGGCCAAACGTGCAAATATAAATTTACTAATCGGCGGTTCGAAACACCGACAGAGTCATGTTGGCATTGGGTTCCGTTCTGCTGCACCCACCATCACTACAGGAAAACGCCTCTTTGACGACTGCTTGCCCCGGTCGGCAAAGGCATAAACCCAGTCGGCAAAGGCTTTGCCGACCGCAAAGCCACGTGGCAGTCGGCAAAGAGAAGTCGGCAAAGCCTGGGTCGGCAAAGGCGGATTTGCCGACTGCCACATGGCACACAGTCGGCAAAGCCTTTGCCAACTGCCACGCCAGCAGTCGGCATAGCCACGTGGCGCCGTCAGCCCTGACGGCAGGCTTTGCCGACTGCTGGTTTCTCGACAGTCGGCAAAGAATTTTTTTTCAAAAATTGTTTGCCGACTAGCCGCCAGCTCAGCAGTCGGCAAAGAAAAAAAATATTTTTTTAAATGTTCTTTGCCGACTGCTTTCGGATTTGCAGTCGGCAAAGGTTTGACCTCTTTGTCGACTGCCTCCCATTGCAGTCGGCAAAGACTCTGTCCTGGGTTTTTTTGCCCAGCTTTGAGCTGGATTTTTTTTTGCTTTTGTTTTCTATTTTTTATTGAATAATATTAGTATACTAGCCAGTCCCCCCGCGCGTTGCGCGGGCGAGAAAAGCAATGGGTGCTCACATCATTACATGCCAGTATATCGTAGTTGTTGATTAAGATGCGAAGGGTCGTAAAAGCATCAAGTTACATAGCTGTTTTAAGCATAATATATGGAGAATGGATGAAAATTGGGCTTCTGACAAAACCCAATGTTTGACACATGCACAGAAGTCTAATTGATGCAAGCAGTCGTGAAGGTGTGGTGTCATTTCATCAAGGAGCAGTTGAAGTAGCCTATAGCCTATTACATTTTGCTCTACAATCAGCAGTTAATTAGAATTTGAGACTACAGGCAGGACATCCATCAATTGAAATGAGGAATGTGATAGCAGTACTTATTAGTTAATTGAACAAACAAAAGGGAAACAGAAGCCCCCATTTTTTTGGAGAAGTCTTTCCGTAGACCATAAATTTGGATATGACGCACCTCGCTATGTACCTGAGTTTCATATGAAGCAAAAGGAAAAGATTAACACATACATTGTCAAATATTTGGTACCTATTTCAGAGAGCTGCGGCATGAAAACTATCATTATGTATGTTGAAATTTGTCTCATAAGCTAAGTAACCTATGATGATTGTAGGCACCAAATATGGAAATAAAATCAAGAATATGGCACTAAAGTATGAAGCAGCAGTAAGGGGAAACAAAGAGTTCGGAATCTTTTTTAGCATGGAATGCATGAACTTGGGCACCGCAACGAAGGCATTAGTCCCATGAGGAATTGCTCTAAATCCTGATATAATAATTTGAATATAGGACTGTCAGTGTTTTGTTTGCAGAGTGTGGTTTACTGAATGAGGTGGTCAATATAAATCGAAAGGATTAGCCCTTTCAGGATTACGCCGGCCAAGCTTGGATCGACATGTAGATTAATTATGCAACTGAACTTTTTTTTAATAGGTGACTGAAGGACGTAACACAGCAAAGGAATAGCATTTACTGCCATGTGTTTTGTGGACAATGGATTTTGACATGTTAAACTCTCGGCCTATTATGCTCCTGCAAATTTAGACAGGGAGATGAGGAAAAATATGGAGATTAAAAAGTGACTGGATCGAGTAAGAAGGAAGGGGCATCCAGTACAAAACCTATTTATATCACATTAATGTACATTAGAGGAATTTCTTGGCTATTTTATAGCATGTTCGAAAGAAGCATCCACAGGTTTAAATTTTCTGTCGTACTCCAACATTATCAAGATTATATATGAGTTTTTCATATTTATTTAGACATGGCGTATATCTAGGCACATAACAAAAGCTATGTATGTTGAAAAACCAAAATGACTTACAATTTGGATTGGAAGGAGCGGCCTGGAAATGAAAATAGTTTCCTACAATTAAGAAGCAAACTGAATGTGAGAACACCTCTTTTTTTCAGTTCACACTCTGCATCAAATCTGAGAAAGTAGCCATATGTAACAAAAGGGGAAGAGATGTTAGCTGACAAATCCTTTATGTATCATATTTGGGCACTATGATAAAACTGATTCTTGTTATCCTGCTGAGAGGACATACAGTTAGACACATCACATGCAAGCAATGATCTTTCCAATAACAAATCAAGAGAACTAATTTCACTGACATATATGTGCATCCTCTAACCTTAAAAGTAATATACTCACTGGAACATGTTTTGCCTACATCTGAGTCGAAACATATGTTATTGAGCAGATCAAGCAAACAAAAGTGAGAAGTCCCACCTAGCACTGATCTTTCTTTTGGTAATTGTGGCAGCCGCCGCTACACATGCATCATCTCCCTTTGACCCTCTGCATCAGAAAATGGGCAGATACTAACTTAATCAAAGTCAGCTAATTGAATTGGATGACGATGAAGAAAATTTTGAAGAAGAATCTAGAATATGTGGGGAGCTGCAGACCGTAACTCACCATCGTTGGCACATGAGGCTTGATCAATTGGAGCAAAGGTTAGGTAAGGGAAGGATGCTAATTTATTTGAGCAATGAAGCAGCACATGGCATGGCATGAGATGACATTAAACAGATAAATTGAGACAATATTTTCCCAAACCAACCAATCTGTAAACGCACCTGGTTGCAGTAACTCATCGACATGTGGTAGATGGCAGATTCAGCAGGGCTGATGCAGCTGCAAAAATAAATAAAGCATGCACTCATGAGATCGAAATATAGGTGCATCAAATTGGTCAACAAAGTATCAGATCTTACCAAATCGGGTGAGACCGGCGGGCGGCGCAGGCGAGGCCAGCCAGGCTTGGGAAACCGTAGGACGCAGATGAGGCCCGCCACCAGCCCTAGGGCACGTGCTGCGGCAGCGTTGGGGAGGGATGGAGCAGTAGCGGCAGTGCTGGAGGCTGAGGCGGCGCCAGTTGCGGGAAGTCGCCGATGGTAGGCCGGCGTGGCGTGTCGGAGTCGCCGGAGATGGAGCGAAGCGGGCGCTGTGCTTCCGAGGTTGCTGCGGCGGGGGCAAGACAGAGCAGTGGAGAGGAGCTGGGCGGCCCAGAGGACGATGGAGGCCAGGGCGCGGAGGATAGGCCGGGGGCGGAGGGGAGAGGGACGGAGAGGACGGGGGCGGCTTCCTTTTTTCCTCGTGCTCCCGTGCGCTGGAGAAGGCCCGAGGTGGTTCTAGAAGGGGGAGAGGTGGGGAGTCCGTGGACGCTGATGAGAAATCAGACGGGCAAGGAAATAGGCGGAGGCGCTACCGCGCCGTCGTGTGAGGGAGCCGGATCCGCCATCGACGAGGGAGGGCGCTGCCGCTTGGGGGCTGAGGGAGGGAGGGCGCCGCGCCGCAACGGCGCGAGGCAGCCGGATCCGCCATGGTTGCGGAGTGCCGCCTCCCGAGCCTGCGCTTCTGCGACCTCGCGGTGCTTGTGCGACATGGTGAGGGTGCGGCCGTGGATGGTGAGCTCGCGGCGGCTCTGCGACGAGCGGTGGAGCGGCGGCGCTGCGTCGGGAGGCAGGAGCGGCGGCGCGGCGATGAGGGCAGGAGCGGCGGCTGCATCCCGCGAGTGCTAGGGTTGGGACATCATTTATATGTGTTCAGGATAAGGGCATCCTATTTTGGGCCGGCTGAAAGGCCACCGCGGCGCAAGCCCAGGTTGGCAACCAGCTTCGAGTCTAGGCGCACGTCAAATAGAATTTCTTTGTCGGTACTATGGTTACCAACAGAAAAAATGACATTTCCCTGTCGGTTCTACAGTAACACACAGAATAATTATAATTATTCCGTCGGTTTTATGATTTTCCTGTGTGTTTTATGATAACCGATAGGATAATTGCTATTTTTCTGTCGGTTGCTCCTGCACCTACAGGAAATTTTGAGTTTCCAGTAGTGCAGGGATAGGAAACAGAAGGCGTTGTTTTGCCTCTTGTTGGCTGAAAATCAAACAAAAAGATAATTGAGAAAAATAAGGGACTCAGATAGTTGACAAACTCACAGGGTAGATGATATCTTATATTTACATCATAACTGAGATCTGGTATGACTAACTTTGCTATGAACATAATGAACAGGGACTGATATATAATACAACCATAGCTGAACTTGAAGTGAAATAAATTAGTGGATTACGTATACAATTAAATAAATGACTTGTTAATAACACAACCTGGCACTACAATTCATGCATAAAGAAAGGAGGCCATAATACTAAATATTAAATATGAGGTCGAAGATTTTTATGTTGTCCATATTTCAGATATTTCAGGGATAGGATCTACCAAAATAATAAATATTTAGTGAAAAAATGTAGAAGTTGCTTCCAAATAATAGCTAAGGCCAAACCTGAAGCCTGTATCATCCATTTTGCAGAAGGCAGTACGCTCTGACTCTGTAAGCCAGATTTATTATGTTCATCTTTGTAGTCCCTCTCTGTTAAAGGAGGAGTATCATGGTTCAAAATCAAAACATGGTGTCATGGCATTTTAGTACAGATTTCACAGAAGTACACTGATTGGAAGAAGAAATAGAACAAATGGTAGAACCTTCTGCTGGAACTGATCTGTGTTTGTGGGAACTGATTCATTTTTTTTCAGATGACATGCTGATAGGATTTTTTTGGTGGGCTGAAATGCATTCAAAGCTATATTGGCATGGATATAGGTCAGTAACGATATCAATGAGATGGAAGTGCATAGTATCTCTCAATCTAAAAAATGAGCATAAAGGTGACATTGTATTTATTAAGGAAGCACTGAGGCATTTTTTAAGCTAAATAGTCCGCGACCCTAACGTTTCTAGAAATTAGGCAATCTCTGTAACATGGACCAGCACAAAAGAAACAGGAATTGTATTGACATACCTTGAACCCTGGAAAAGGATCCTTGCAAGGAAACCCTCGGACATGTAGCCTGAACAGGTGTAGGAAGAGAAATTGCTGGATGTATGTAGGATGTAGCGCAGGTCAAAATGATGACCTTCAAATGGATCGTTGCAAAGAAACCTAGGACATGCAGTTTTCATGAGAAGGAACACATGAACTGCTACACGCGCCTAGGCTGTAGCACAGTTAAAATCATGGCAGTCAAGTGAAAGGAAGTCGAAGTAGAGAGCACAAAGCAAATACCTTATGCATATCTTGATCTCTCCAGAACCAAGAGGACGCATCCTGCGTGACAGATGACAAGGCGAGGGGATCCGAGGACCTACGGAGCACTGACGAGCGAAGATGAAGGGCGTACCTGATTGCGCCATCCTCGGAGGAAACAGCGGTGTCGGCCTGTCGTACGCTGAGCAGGACGTGTCGTTGGGGTGGCACCGCCGGATCTCGTAGGAGGCCTGGCCCTCACGCCCCTGCAGCCGCGCGGCAACCTCCGCCGCCGCAAGTGCCTAGGGCGGGTACCGCCGCCTGACGAACTAAGGCCGCCGCCACCATGCACGCCGAGCACCGCGAGGGACGCTAGGGTTTGCTCGAGCACACGCAGGATGCTGTAGAGCACCGCGGAGGCACGGCGGGGGCCCGGCTGGTGCGGTGCGGCGCGACATCTGGAGGGAGGGAGAGTGAGGATTTGGGCGTGCTACCAGGCGGGGAGGACGAGAGTGAAGAGGATTAGGGTTTGAAGCTGACGCCAGGATGCTGTAGAGCTGGTTTTGTTGCGAAGTGGACAAACTTCGGCCGTTCGATTCAGATCAACGGCTCTGATCGTCCACAACCTTAACAGGCCTGTTGGTTTTAGTGGCCCAACAGCGAAAGTGAAGCCCAAGCTCAGGTTAGAAGCCTGAAAATCCAACAAATTAGAAATTTTATTCTGTGTGTAATATAAAAACCGACAGAATAATTATAATTTTTTTGTGCGTGTACAGTATTTTTCTGTGAGTTTTACGAACACCGACACAAAAATTGAAATTTTTCTGTATCTAATTTTTCCGTGTGTGTATTGTCACGCACAGAAAAATCATATAATTATCCTGTGGGTTTTTATATTTTTCTGTCGGGATATTTTGAAACCCACAGAATAATTGGAATTTTTCTGTGCGTATCAAAAAAAACCCAAGAAAAAATTAACAATAAATATCTCGAGTTTCTTTCTTATTTAATTATTTTTCTTTCCTACATACAGGTGTATATTTATTTATCTACTATTTCAAACAATTAACAATAAATAATATTTATATATTATATAAAAGGTCTAGGCCTAGGTTGTGTTTTCAGATAGCCTGTGCAAAAGGTCTATTATTTTTTTCAAAAAATTATTTTTTTTAATTTTTTTTAAAAATACTTTGCCGACTGCTCTGCTCTCTGGCAGTCGGCAAAGGTTATTTTTTATTTTTTTCTCAGAAATTCTTTGCCGACTGACATCCTCCCTGGCAGTCGGCAAAGGCTCTTTGCCAACTGCCACCGATGGCGGTCGGCAAAGGCTCTTCGCCAACTGTCACTGATGGCAGTCGGCAAAGAATTAATTTTTTTTCGATTTTCGATCCCAGTTTTTTTGTGTTGCCTTGCTACAGTAAGTACATGATATATTCCAAGTTTGGGGTCAATTTGATTTATTTTGCTATATTCCATTGATTTTTGTTGTTTCTTTGATTTTTTCCGGCAGCTCTAGATTTGAACTGTAGGTACATGAAATAATGGAATCCGGCGATTTAAAAAATGATATTCATGATGTTTGGAGCATGTTGAGGCCGTGTGCGGGGCCTCGCGTGAAATTTCGACCGTGTTGGTGTCGGAACACGCCGAGGCACGCGCGTGAAAAGTGTTTTTAAATTTTATAAAATCGAAACGGAGTCCGAAAATGACGAAACTTGACGATGTGTCTTGCCATCGCATGCGGAGGCTGTGGTAAAAATTTGAGAAAGTTTCGAGCAAGTGGCGACTTCGGGTGGCTAAAACCTGGACATCTCCACATGTGATAACAAGTTAGCCACCCGACGTTAGTCCAGGTTTTAGCCACCCGACGTCGCCACTTGCTCGAAACTTTCTCAAATTTTTACCACAGCCTCCGCATGCGATGGCAAGACACGTCGTCAAGTTTCGTCATTTTCGGACTCCGTTTCGATTTTATAAAATTTTAAAACACTTTTCACGTGCGTGCCTCGGCGTGTTCCGACACCAACACGGTCGAAATTTCACGCGAGGCCCCGCACACGGCCTCAACATGCTCCAAACATCATGAATATCATTTTCTAAATCGCCGGATTCCATTATTTCATGTACCTGCAGTTCAAATCTAGAGCTGCCGGAAAAAATCAAAGAAACAGCAAAAATCAATGGAATATAGCAAAATAAATCAAAATGACCCCCAAACTTGGAATATATCATGTACTTACTGTAGCAAGGCAACACAAAAAAACTGGGATCGAAAATCAAAAAAAATTAATTCTTTGCCGACTGCCATCAGTGGCAGTTGGCAAAGAGCCTTTGCCGACTGCCAGGGAGGATGGCAGTCGGCAAAGCCTGCACCTTTGCCGACTGCTGACGGAGTGGCAGTCGGCAAAGGTGACGGTGTGGATGGCGTCAATCATGGCCTGCCTTTGCCGACTGCAATTCTTTGCCAACTGCCTGGCAGTCGGCAAAGCCAGGCAGTCGGTAAATCTTGATTTGCCGACTGCAGGAAATTCCAGTTGGCAAAGGGACCTCTTTGCCGAGTGTCGAAAAAAAATAGTTGGCAAAGAAAATTACAGTCGGCAAAGAGCCGGTTTCCTGTAGTGCATGCAGCAGCAGCTTCCGAATCCTCCCCTCGTCCTCGTCCATGGACCATGAGCAAAAAGAAAAGAGCAAAGGGAGGTCTAGAAAGTGGTCCATCTTTCTAGCTTGAATATCAGTAACTTCAATAATATCTGAGAGCTCATGGGACTGAGCAAAAGCTTCATCAGACAAAGGCAAGCGGAAGAGATCAAAGAAGTCTAAACACAGAGACATTTTGAACTAACAAAAGTTGATCTCTAACAAAGGAAAAAAAAGCTCTGGAAACCTTTCAAACAGGGGCATGTCAATCCAGGCGTCAAACCAAAACGAAGAGGATGAGCCATCTCTGACAGAGCCATCCCTTTGTAGCCTGTCAACAGCTTGCAGACATCCTTCCACTAAAAAGAACCTTTCCTATTATTAAAAGGTAGCTTACCATTGGTATAATAACAATTCCAGACCAAATGCACCCAAGGCAAATCAACTTTGTTAAAATTTATGCCCCCAGCCGGCCAGCCCGGAACAAAAAGAAAAGAGCAAAGCTAAAGGGAGGTCACGGAAACAAAGAATCTGTTCATGGATACATGCACGATGCCTTGGACTTGCCTTCCTTGTTCCTTCTCCCACCCACCCAATCTGCAATCTTCCTCTTTCTGATGCTGGTTGCAAGCTGCAAGCAGGCAGAACCAGAAACAAAGGCGAGCTAGCTAGTGGCTAGTGCAGTATGTACAGCACTACACTGGTGTCTACTGGAGTAATGGCTACTGCTAGCATCCTATCCTATCGATCTAGCGTGATACTACATCATTCTCTCCTTTAATCAGTGCCCTATGTAGTTGAAATCTCAATCACCACATGCATTTAATTTATCTACAGCAAAGCATCAAGAGCTAATCAAACACCCCTCCCTCGACCGACGATCCAAACCTCCAAACAACCACCAAGTGTGAAAGAAGAGAGGATCAGGTTGACCAGTGTGCACACTGACAGTGGAGCCGAGTCAGTTTCAGCTACACGCTCACTGCAACTTGTCTTCACCCGATAACGTAACATGCATGCATCCGGAACCGGCTGCAATTGCAATTGCAAATTTGCGATGGAAGATGGATAGATCGTCACCGCCAGCACGACCGCGCGCGTTGCCTCACTGCGCGAGCCGACCCTCTACCTCACAGCACAGCACAGGGATCTCAGAGGTGGCCTGCAGCCCACACACATATAATATCACAACTCAGCGCGTGACAAAAAAAATATATAATGCGGCGCGCAGCGCATAATGTCATTGGATCATTTTGGGATAATATAAATGTACAGAACCGTAGCACGCAATCATCATTAGGATGACAATTGTTGCTACTCTTAGTAGAACGACTCAGCTCAGAGGGTGAAAGATCCGGCACGACTGGCACGAAGCGAGACTCAAAGGAGTACCATGCTTATTCTTTGTAGTAAAATAAGTAACACTACGACTGGCACGAAGCGAGACGACACGCGGACACAAAGACAGAAGCAGAAGCATGTCCCTCTCCCCGAGCTGAATATTGCCGGCGTCGATGGATCCTCCTCCACCCTCCACTCCTGCAAATTAAGTAAACAGCAGCGAATTCAGGCAGCTACGAGTATATACTTATCTCCTACTACTCACTGTACTTACTGCACTCTTTTATTTTACTTAGGTCAGTCTCAATGGAGTTTCATCAGAGTTTTATGGACATTAATTATGCTGATGTGGTACTATATTTATGAAGAGAGATAATAAGAGTTTCATGGGAGCAGAAAGAGTTTCATAGGGATGAAACTCTTCTGCACTATTTCTAAAATTTAGATGTGTTGAAAACAGTGAGATGAAACCATTGAGACTGGCCTTACGGACTGAAAACAAATGGCAGCCAAGGGATCGATCGACCTACATGCTATTGGGAGTAGTACTAGCGAAGCGTGAGGTTCCAGTAGTACACGTACATGCACGTCCGTTACTTGCCACCTAGCTAGTGCTAGTACTACTGCATGCATTAGGGAAAACAAAGACAAGCACAGGCAGGAATACTCCTATGAAATAGCAGGTAGTACTAGATAGCAGAATGTTGAAATATACTCCAGTAGTAGGTACCGAAACTTCCTTGCATTAAGCCATTAACATATGCACTGCCCTGAACTGAAAGTAAAAGGTGGTCCGAATTGGGCATCAAATCTGTCGGATCGAAATTATCTTTCTGCAAAGCTGTGGATTGGAGAAAGCGGTGCAGGTGCACAACAAGAGCTGTTCATCTTCTCCGTTCAACCGCGCAGGCCCGCTCCTTCTCCCAGCCTCCACCTCCGCCCAAGGCCGCCGGCCGCGCGTCCACAGCCTGTCCCCGTTGCTCCATCCCGCCCTCCCCTAGCCTCGACCGGAGGATGCCGCACTGTTCATCTTCTCCGTTCGACCGCGCAGGCCCGCTTCTTCTCCCAGCCTCCACCTCCGCCCCCGGTCCCCGGCCACGCCGTCCACCGCTCACCCCGTCGCTCCACTCCGCCCTCTACCCCGGGCGAAGAAGAAAAGAAGAAGAAGATGACGAGGAGGAGGAGGAGGAGGTAGCAGTAGCACTCCCGCCACGAATAAAACATATATTCCCACTGCTAGAACCGAACAGCACCCTAGAGTGGATAGTCCCGGGTTGCCCACTGGGTGAACGAGAGAGGTGCAACTAGAGCTGCGCGGCCGAGAGGCGAGGAATGGAGAAAGCAGGGGAAGGAACGAGACGTACCTAGCTCAATCAAGCGGCTAAAGCGTAGTAGATCATCAAGAGGAGGCCGGGGTCGAAGAAGTGACCCCCCTGAGCAACAGCTACAACGTGGGCGAGGAAGGCGACGCAGAGGTTGACGGAGCGAATGCGGCGGTGGCCGCGTCCCTCCATGGTCACCCACACCCCAACGGAGAGGGTGACAACGCCAGCGAGCACGGCCCCGACCACTGCGGGCGTGTACACGGGGGCCGTCAGTGCAGCGAGGCAAGCCAAAACTGAGAGGACTATAGCAAGGCGCCCAGCATCCTCAGCACCCGGCGCCTGCAGGCCTCCGTCGACAGCTTGCGGGTCCATGGAGTGAGCGGGCGGACCGGGGCGGAGGAAGGCAGCAGAGCGTCTTGGCTGCTGCTGTGTGGGGAGTCTAGCCAGGGACGGCGAGGCAAATGCACACCAGCACGCCGCCTTATATAGGAGAGCGACTGAGCGAGCGATGATGCATTTGACTGCAGTTGAGTTTTCCCCTGCGGCTTTCACCCACTCAGTCACTCACCCTCACCCAGCCATGAAATGAAGGCCATGACACTACCCCATGTTACATACCCTTTGAACGGATGGTCGAGGACAGAGACAGACCCCTTGACAAATCGCTAGCTGTAGAAACAAATGATCCTGACACACTACTAAAAGAGTACACATGTCCTTTTTATAAAGATACATGGCACAAATCATAGATTTTTAATGGCAAAACAAAATTTACCTTGGTGCGTTGTCACCAGGAAAGCTGAACGTGACGTTTGCCTCAATTAGTCGGTGACACGAATACCCGCTCTGTCATGTAATACATTGATTTTAGGAATTTTAGAAAAAATTAAGAGAAAACATAAAAGACGTATCATAACTAGAATTTTAGAAATTTTTTTTAATGATGTGGGCTTCTCCTAGTGTTTTAGCATTCAAAATTTTAGTACAAACTTTCTCTACCAAAATGCCTCCCAGTGAGGATTCATATATGCTATGACTTATGGTAGTGTTTTAATTATTACTACCTAAAAACATTAGGAGAATTCCACCATTTTAGTAGTGCATGTATCATCATTTTATTTCCTAATCAGACACTATCAATGTGATTGATGGTGATTGGTTGATAAATAGAAAATATTTAATGTAAAACTAGTTTTTATTCTTAGAATGTATTATATCTAAAGACAAATTTTCAATGCTAAAATACACTGTATTATCGGAGGAGTGAGTACGTACTGTTGATTAAATTAATCAGGCTGACATGAAGAAACACTTAATTAGTCACTTTCACTGTCTGTATGGAATGTCTGACCTATCGCAGGGGAGTAGTAGTCATCATCACACGGGACAGTCAGTTCCCAGAACGGCAGAACCACAGAAACAGAATGGGCGTGCGTGCCTTTGGGGTGCGCGAATCTCTGTCTGCCACGGACAGCGCATAGCCCAGAAAAGACCAAAGGGAAAGCGGTTCTGATTCCTTTTTGGAGCATGGCGGCACTGTACTCCACCATGATGACAAAATTGCAGAAAGCATCTCCATCCAGCGCAATCTCTTCCAAGCGATCTCGTCGTGCCGAGGTGGGACTGTTCCCTGGAGTCGTCGCCGTCCAATAACTGATGCATGATGACGTCTTTGTTTCAGTTTGGCAATAACGAAGTTTCAGCGTTGAAGCATTTTGGCATGGAACTAGGGAACTGATCTTAGATGAGTTGGTGGGTCCCATGTGGTGGAACCTGTTCATCCAGATTTAAATTCTCGATTTGGTATGGGTGCTCATATTTTCTTGATTTACTATTCTTTCAGTAGTAGACGACGTTATCGTCGACAGCGAAGCGCCTGTGATGACTTCGTGAATCTCGAGATCCATCGGTCTAGTCCTTCAAAGGTGCTCACAGAGGTAGGATTTACTTACGTGTATTCATATGGGTAAGTGTGCGTACGTCTTGTGGACGTCTACGTTGTACTATGTAATTCATTTTGAATTTTTTTATTTGAAATCTAGATATAAATATATTAATAGTATATTATTTATATTGATGGTTCTAAGAAGTATTGTAATCATGGTTCATCTTATTATGCTTGATCTCTTTTGTATCATAAAGTAACGTAATGGTATATATATGAAACCATATTCATGTTTGATCATTGCTACATGTAAGCATTAAATGATTTATAGACAGTCAGACAAACAACTCATGAGTTGTTTTTCGTTTTGGCCATAGTAAGAGGCGTCTTGGAGCATCGAGGGTCCAATTAATTACTCTATGGCAATTACTAGTAACTACTCAAAAGCAAAGCCTCGTTTCATGCACTAGTATTTTGGCGTGACCTACTCAAAAGGCATCACATGCATTGGTTTCGGCGGCGCGCATGACGCTGGGTTAATACGAGCGCCTCGTCTCATAAAATATTTTGGTATCCGGAACCAAGCTCTTCACCCTAGATAAAATGGAATGAAAAAATGGAATGAAGGAAGTATATTCGACGATCTATCTAATGATGCTAGTTATGTATCATAAATATTAATATTTTTTTAAAATATATTTAGATAAAGTTAAAAGTTGTTAACTTTTTGGAAACAAGAATAACTCTTTTAAGTGTCTTACCCTACTGCAATTTTTGCTTGCTTTGAGGAGTGCAATACGCGCATGCATGTTTCTCCTATTTATATACAGTACCTAGCTACTATATACTTCGAGGAGTGCAATGAAGAACGGTGTGCAGTGCAGGGCTGGACCGCCGGTACATAATAAAGCTGCTGGGCGGGTGCGTGCTATCTATCTTCTAGTATCCCCTGAACGATAAGCTCTCCGACCTGATCCTGTTGATGAATGATGAATGACGACCGACCTTCCGTGGAACACTAGGTACCACTTGCCGTCTTGTCAGGGCATATACACTGGAGTACACCAGGTGTCAAACCAAAACAAGAGGATGAGCCATCCCTGACAGAGCCATCCCATTGTAGGCTGTCAACAGCTTGCAGACATCCTCCCACTAAAAAGAACCTTTCCTATTATTAAAAGGTAGCTTACCATTGGTATAATGACAATTCCAGACCATATGCACCCAAGGCAAATCAACTTTGTTAAAAAGTATGCCCCCAGCCGGCAAGCCCGGAACAAAAAGAAAAGAGCAAAGGGAGGTCATGGAAACAAAGAATCTGTTCATGGATACATGCACGATGCCTTGGAGTTGCCTTCCTTGTTCCTTCTCCCACCCACCCAATCTGCAATCTTCCTCTTTCTGATGCTGGTTGCAAGCTGCAAGCAGGCAGAACCAGAAACAAAGGCGAGCTAGCTAGTGGCTAGTACAGCACTGCACTGGTGTCTACTGGAGTACTGGCTACTGCTAGCATCCTATCCTATCGATCTAGCGTGATAGTACATCATTCTCTCCTTTAACCAGTGCCCTATGTAGTTGAAATCTCAATCACCACATGCATTTAATTTCTCTCAAGCAAAGCATCAAGAGCTAATCAAACACCCCTCCCTCGATCGACGATCCTAACCTCCAAACAACCACCAAGTGTGAAAGAAGAGAGGATCAGGTTGACCAGTGTGCACACTGACAGTGGAGCCGAGTCAGTTTCAGCTACACGCTCACTGCAACTTGTCTTCACCCGATAACATAACATGCATGCATCCGGAACCGGCTGCAATTGCAATTGCAAATTTGCGATGGAAGATGGATAGATCGTCACCGCCAGCACGACCGCGCGCGTTGCCTCACTGCGCGAGCCGACCCTCTACCTCACAGCACAGCACAGGGATCTCAGAGGTGGCCTGCAGCCCACACACATATAATATCACAACTCAGCGCGTGACAAAAAAATATATAATGCGGCGCGCAGCGCATAATGTCATTGGATCATTTTGGGATAATATAAATGTACAGAACCGTAGCACGCAATCATCATTAGGATGACAATTGTTGCTACTCTTAGTAGAACGACTCAGCTCAGAGGGTGAAAGATCCGGCACGACTGGCACGAAGCGAGACTCAAGGAGTACCATGCTTATTCTTTGTAGTAAAATAAGTAACACTACGACTGGCACGAAGCGAGACGACACGCGGACACAAAGACAGAAGCAGAAGCATGTCCCTCTCCCCGAGCTGAATATTGCCGGCGTCGATGGATCCTCCTCCACCCTCCACTCCTGCAAATTAAGTAAACAGCAGCGAATTCAGGCAGCTACGAGTATATACTTATCTCCTACTACTCACTGTACTTACTGCACTCCTTTATTTTACTTAGGTCAGTCTCAATGGAGTTTCATCAGAGTTTTATGGACATTAATTATGCTGATGTGGTACTATATTTATGAAGAGAGATAATAAGAGTACATGCTATTGGGAGTAGTACTAGCGAAGCGTGAGGTTCCAGTAGTACACGTACATGCACGTCCGTTACTAGCCACCTAGCTAGTGCTAGTACTACTGCATGCATTAGGGAAAACAAAGGCCTTGTTCAGTTTCCCAATTCTCTCCCCAAATTTCACTATGCAAAAAGAAGATTCCCCGTCACATCAAAATGTCGGCAAATGTATGGAATACTAAATGGTGATGAAATCAAAAACTAATTGCACAGTTTTGTTGTACTTTGCGAGATGAACATTTTAAGCCTAGTTAGTCAAAATTTGGATAATTTTTACCAAATACAAACGAAATGCTACAGGAATTCTGATACAGTGTTTTTCTCCCCAATTCTCTCATCTAAACGAGGCCAAAGACAAGCACAGGCAGGAATACTCCTATGAAATAGCAGGTAGTACTAGATAGCAGAATGTTGAAATATACTCCAGTAGTAGGTACCGAAACTTCCTTGCATTAAGCCATTAACATATGCACTGCCCTGAACTGAAAGTAAAAGGTGGTCCGAATTGGGCATCAAATCTGTCGGATCGAAATTATCTTTCTGCAAAGCTGTGGATTGGAGAAAGCGGTGCAGGTGCACAACAAGAGCTGTTCATCTTCTCCGTTCAACCGCGCAGGCCCGCTCCTTCTCCCAGCCTCCACCTCCGCCCAAGGCCGCCGGCCGCGCGTCCACAGCCTGTCCCCGTTGCTCCATCCCGCCCTCCCCTAGCCTCGACCGGAGGATGCCGCACTGTTCATCTTCTCCGTTCGACCGCGCAGGCCCGCTTCTTCTCCCAGCCTCCACCTCCGCCCCCGGTCCCCGGCCACGCCGTCCACCGCTCACCCCGTCGCTCCACTCCGCCCTCTACCCCGGGCGAAGAAGAAAAGAAGAAGAAGATGACGAGGAGGAGGAGGAGGAGGAGGTAGCAGTAGCACTCCCGCCACGAACAAAACATATATTCCCACTGCTAGAACCAAACAGCACCCTAGAGTGGATAGTCCCGGGTTGCCCACTGGGTGAACGAGAGAGGTGCAACTAGAGCTGCGCGGCCGAGAGGCGAGGAATGGAGAAAGCAGGGGAAGGAACGAGACGTACCTCATATCAATCAAGCGGCTAAAGCGTAGTAGATCATCAAGAGGAGGCCGGGGTCGAAGAAGTGACCCCCCTGAGCAACAGCTACAACGTGGGCGAGGAAGGCGACGCAGAGGTTGACGGAGCGAATGCGGCGGTGGCCGCGTCCCTCCATGGTCACCCACACCCCAACGGAGAGGGTGACGACGCCAGCGAGCACGGCCCCGACCACTGCGGGCGTGTACACGGGGGCCGTCAGAGCAGCGAGGCAGGCCAAAACTGAGAGGAGCATAGCAAGGCGCCCAGCATCCTCAGCACCCCGCGCCTGCAGGCCTCCGTCGACAGCTTGCGGGTCCATGGAGTGAGCGGGCGGGCCGGGGCGGAGGAAGGCAGCAGAGCGTAGGAGCTGCTGTGTGGGGAGTCTAGCCAGGGACGGCGAGGCAAATGCTTCGGCGCTGGGCACAGCAGCACGCCGTCACCAAACCTTGTATATATGGAGTACTGCAGTTGAGTTTCTCGGCAGCTTTCACCCATGAGGCCATGACACTACCCCATGTAACCCTTTGGACGAATGGTCGCGGACAGGCCAGACCCCGTGACTTGTTACGGAGTACTGCTACTTAGGCCGTCCACAGTGTGAGCGATGCCTGATAGTAGTGTGTACGCATGCCAGATCACAGTGATGCTTTGATTTTCGGGTTGCAGTGTGTAGCTTTTCAGCTCGGGCTTGTTTATCTTTTTAAAAAAGCATTATATTACTTTTTATTTGTATTTGACAAACTTTGTCCAATCATAAATTAAGTAGGCTCAAAAGATTCATCTCGATATTTACAGACAAATTGTACAATTAGTTATCTTTTTTATCTATATTTAATGCTTTATACGTATGCCGATATATACGATGTGATGGGAATCAAAAAAAACTTTTTGTATTTTGACGCGAATTAAACGTGGAGAAAGCTCACACATCGATGCGCATGGCCGGCGAAATCGAGACGTACAGAATCTGACGCGGAGTGATCAAAGGATGAGAGAGAAGACTCTCCATGGTGATTGCTGATACGACCTGCAGTGCTCTGCATGCTGAAAGCAAGAAGGAAGAAATGAGCATCGTAGTATTTCGTTTATATTTGATAAAAATTATTTAAATTTTGACTAATTAAATTTAAAATATTCGTCTCGCAAAGTATAATAAAATTATGTAATTAATTTTTAATTTTATATATATTTAGTACTCCATGTGCCAGCATTTTGATATAATGAGAATCTTCTTTTTACATAGTAAAATTTAAGGTAGAAATCGGGAACTAAAGGAGGCCAAACAGGTGTTTTCTCTCTCTCCGGGGACGCTTAAGGGCAACTCCAACGGCAATCCGAATCGCTAGCGGAGAATCCGGCCAGTGCTCTCCATGCTGATAGTATTCAGGGTGTGTTTAGCTGCCCCTAGGATGAAAACGGTACGGATATTTTCCGACTGTATTTGAGACCGAATTCGTTTAGAGGGGTTTTAATCCGTCCGTATCCGAGTCTGGATATTTAACATCCGATACCGTATTCGTATCCGAATATTTAAATCACATATTTATGATGTCGATATCCAATCATATCCTATCCAGCATTTTTTATACTATCCGTATTCGAATTCGAATCTGGAAATAAATATGAAAACAAATACGATATCAGTGATATCCGTCCGTATTCGATCCGTTTTCATCCCTAATGCCCTTGTAAATTTTTTGGAAGCACAGTAACTCTTTCGTTTGTATTTGACAATTAGTGTCCAATCATAGACTAATTAGGTTCTAAAGATTCGTCTCGTGATTTACAACCAAACTGTATAATTAGTTATTTTTTTACCTATATTTAATGCTTCATGCATGAGTCAAAGATTCGATGTGACAGAGAATATTGTAAAATTTTTGGAATTTTGAAGGAACTAAACAATGTCTCAAGATGAATGAAAGACAACGATGAAAACAAAAACGCTAGTACATCTCCAACCACTTCTGGCCGTCCTGTTCTTTTACTTTTTAATCTTCTCTTTCCTCATTTTGAACCGGCGATTTGATACAGGCCATTGGGATCAGAGCCGCTTCAGAGCGGCACGAGCGCGAGCCGTCTTGGCTGCACCTGATGAGGAAGCGAGTGTGGTTGTCCCCCGGGAATTTTTTTTTATTTTTAGTCCAAATTTAAAATAAATTTTAAATTTAATCCGGGTTTAAAATTTTTTTAAATCTAATCCGTTTGGCCTCGCCACCGTGCATGGCGGGGCAAATGCACTGAACTCCGCCATGCATGGTGGCGGGGTGCAGTTCCCGCGTGGCACGCTGACGTGGCAGCCACCCGGGCGTACCCCGCCATGATCGGTGGCGGGGTAGGCCAAACCCGCCACCCATCATGGCGGGGCGCGGCGTAAATAAAAGCCGTGCCCCGCCACGCCCGCTCGGCCGGCTCGCTCACTCTCCACCCGTGCCTCCGCCGTTGCCCGCGCCGAGCCGCCGCCGGAGCCGCCGCCGGAGCCGCCGCCGTCGTCCGGAGCTCCTCCCCCGCGCCCCGGCCGCGCCCCGCCGCGCCCCGCTGCGCCCCCGCCGCCGCGCCGTCGCGCTGCCGCTGCCGCGGCCGCCGCGCTGCCGCTGCCGCCGTCCGCGCCGCCGCGCCGTCTCCCGCGCCCCCGGCGACCGCGCCCTCGGCCGCGTCTCCGGCCGCCGTTCCGGCGCCGCCACCCCGGCCGCGGACCGTTGCACCCCGGTCCTGCCCCGGCACGCCGCCGCCCGGGCAACCTCGTCGCGCCGCCGCAACCCGATTTACGGTAATTTTTTTATTTTGTCGTTACTATTATTTATTTGTAGTAAATATTATTAAGTTATTATCATTTATTTAGTTAATTATTTATTATTCATTGTATTAAACGATTATTTAGTTATTTAACAATAGTTATTTAGTTAGTTATTGAATTATTTAGTTAGTTATTTAGTTAGTTAACGATGATTTGTAGTTAATGATATTATTGATAGTTAGTTAATATTGGTTTGTAGTTAATGGGTTCGTATTAGTTATTTAGTTATTAGTTAATTAGTTAACGATTATTAGTTATTCGAATTTTATTAGGTAATATTAGTTATTTAGTTACTAAGTAAGTTAGTTACGTGGTAGGTAAGTAAGGTTAGTTAGTTAGTTATGTAGTAATTAGTGGTACCATATTGGTCAGTTGATAATCAGATGTCAAATCGTTTTGTAGATGGATTACGGTATAAGAGTTTTTTACGGAGGAAGTGTTAGGAGAGAGGATTGCCAGTTTGAGGATATGTATGAAGAATTAGAATGGTTTGATGGCACCCCTAGTTTCCGCGATCTATGTGACCGTTTGAGTTTGAAGTTTGGCGAGGCTTTCACACTAAAGGGTAGGTTCGATGTTGGAAAGAATAGGGCACACTATATGATGATGGACTTGTGCAACCAAGCAGAGTGGTCCCGATACAATAGAGTCATCCAAGGTTCGAATGTCGGCATGGCTGAGTTGGTGCTGGAGAATGTTGAGAATGAGGAGCCCTCCTTCGACAGTGATACTCTAGGAGATTGTGGTGTGCAGATGCAACAAACTATGGAGAGTATGGACTTGGATGGTAATTTGACGCAGGAGCGGGTTCATTCTCCTCCAGTTGGTCATATAAGCAATGATTTTGATGTAGACGAGTTTGAACAGGAGGAGGAGGAGGCGGCAGCGGAGGAAATGATTGGTGATGATGTTAGCACTGATTCTGATGATTCAGGAAATGAGGAAGGAGGTCCACATGCCATGCGAGCATCGGTTGAAGCCATGCCCTCTGGAGGTGCACCTGCCATGTGTACACCAGTTCGTGGCATGCCCTCAGGAGTACCGCTTGAGGTACTTCATGGCATGCAGAGTCAGGGCACATTAGCCACCGGTTATCCAGATGATGGAGTGGAATATGAAGGATGGAGCAGGGTTAGGGAGCCACAACAATACGTTGCACCACCCTCTTATACATCGGCAGAGCTTACACAGCTGAGGGAGGTTGGCTTGCCTTTTATCGGTGTGCCAAATTATAACGATGTAAGTATGTCGCATATGGCAGTTTATGACACGGGTTTGCAGATGTGTAAGGAATCATTGTACAACCATAAAAATTTAATACTGAGGAAGGGAATGCTTTTCAATACGATGTCGGAGATAAAGTTGTTCCTTCAGGACTATGCTGTGTATCATCATAGGCCTTACACGGTTCGACATTCTGACAAGGAGGTAAAATTCCACATATTATGTAAGGCTGGATTCCCGTGCTCGTGGAAGTTGAATGCACGAAAGAGGCGGAGTGATGGTAAGTGGAAGGTAACTTCGGTGGAACAGCCGCACAGATGCCAGACTAATGAGGGTAAAAGGTACCATCCCCAGTTGACGGCTCGGTATCTAGCCCGTCGTATATTGGGTCTTGTAGATAAGGACAACGACGTATCAGTGTCTTTCTTGCAGGAGACCATAGTCACATTTGTTGGGTATGAGGTCACGTATGGAAAGGCTTGGCGGGCAAAGCAAATTGCCCTGGCAATTCGTTGGGGTAGCTGGGAGGAAGCCTATAACAGGGTTCCACGCATTTTGTGTGCGATGGAACACTTCAAACCTGGCATGAGATCGTTCATATACACAGGAGGGTTCTATCTTCAGAACCCGTTGAGGCATATTCTGTACCGTGTGTTCTGGTATTTCGATCAGTGCAAACATGCATTTCAGTATTGTCGACCAGTTGTTCTTGTTGATGGCACGTTCCTCACCGGCAAATACAGGGGCACATTGATGATGGCTGCTACTGTAGACCCAGAGAACCAGATAGTGCCAATGGCTTTTGCTTTGGCGGAGGGGGAAAACAATGATTCATGGTCATGGTTTATGCGTCTGCTCCGTGTTCATGTGCTTGGCCCTTCTCGCACCATTTGTCTGATTTCAGACCGTCACATTGGAATTCTAAATGCAGCCGATGAACACATTGATGGTCACCCTCCCCTAGTGCACCGTTGGTGCATGCGGCATTTTGCCGCCAATTTCTGGCAGCGTCAACGCAAGAAGGATGTGGCTGACAAGTTAAAGGAGCTTTGTAATAAACGTACGGAACGTGAGTTCAACGAGACTATGGTAGAAATAGAGAAGATGCTCAACCAAGCTGGCAAGGCATGGTTAGACCAGCAGATGGAAAATAAAGCCAAGTGGGCATTAGCATTTGATGAGGGCGGCTTCCGGTACGGCATCATGACAACAAACTCCTCTGAGTCTTTCAATCGTGTGTTCAAAGGCGTTCGATCTCTTCCAGTGTCTGGTATTGTCGAGTTCTCTTTTAGGAAGTGCAATGAGTATTTTGTTAAGCAGTATGGCCTAGTCCTGAGGAATGAAGAGGAGCTTGGAAGATAGGGGAAGGCGGCACACGAATATTTGAAGGAGGCTGAGGAATTGGCCAAACAACAGGTTGCCGAGGCTTATGGACGGGACATGCTTGTTTTCTGCGTATGAGCTAGAGGGGGCACAAACCTGGGCGGCGAACGATTTGGTGGCTGAACGTACCGTGTCGATCTTGATAAAGTAGAATGCAGTTGCAACGTCCCTCAGATCATGCATGCCCCTTGCTCACACATGATCACCTCTTGTTGGCTTAGAGGTTTTGACCACACAGTTGCACCATACATGTCACCCTTGTATCTCCGTGCCAACACCCTCAAAGTTTGGGAGAAGAGTTTCGAGCCATACCTTGACGAGTCGCAGTGGCCTCTATATTATGGTGAGGACTACGCGCCTTATCCGGACCTGAAAAAGGTAGGGAAGGGAAGGAGGAAGAAGAAGCGATTGAAAGGCGATATGGACAATATGAAAGGTTACGGCGCCGACATGTATGGTGGCGGGGACTTTGACGAAGAACATGCGCAGAACCTTTGCTCTATTTGTAAGAATCCTGGTCATAACGCTAGATTTCATAGGCGGGTGAGACAAGAGGTGGTCTATATTGTAAACATGCATTTATGATATTATAATCTTCAAATTTACTTGTCTTTGTTTTTTTATAACGTTATTAATTGTTTTAATGTTATTAATGTTTTCTTTGTTTTTTTCAAACAGGTAGGTTCAGGGTTGCAAGATGGAGGCGCGGGCTCCTCATCCGCGCTTTAGCCTCATTGAGGTTGACTACGACAAGGACCACCGGGCCCAGGCCTTGTCAGAGCAGCAGAGGCTGTTGCGTGCGCTTCGTGTTCGCATGCACCGCGTACATAGCTGGGACGAACGATACGCGCCCTACATACAGCGGGCGGGCTTCCTTGAGATCGTTCGGGTGTACAACAGTACACTCCCCACACTAGACCCTGCACTTCTTACTGCCTTTGTTGATAGGTAACATTGCATTTTTCATTTATTGTCTTTGTTTTGTAAAATTGGGCCGTCAACTTGCCTATAACCAGAAACTTGTGATGATGCAGGTGGAGACCGGAGACGCACACCTTCCACACACCATGTGGGGAAATGACTGTCATGATGCAGGATGTGAAGATGATATTGTGTCTCAGTTTGGCTGGTCATCCGGTGACTGGGGTCGTCGACGAGTCTAATTGGGTACACTTGGTGGAGCAATTCTGTGGTAGGAGGCCATCAGAGGCTGAAGTTAAAGGCACAAAGTAAGTTCATATTTGCGCCCCATTGAAATCACTGATACAACCATTTCAGCTACATCTATTTTTGTACAATAATACTTCAATTGTAATTGCAGGAAGACCTCAGGAGTGTCGACGTCATGGATAACCCAGCACTTTGGTGCAGGGCCTCCGGTCGGTGCTCCAGATCACGAGGTCAAGGTGTATGCAAAGGTGTGGTTGTGGCACTTCTTGGGCGCTTTCTTATTCCCCGACTCCTCAGGCGACAGCATCAGCTGGATTTTCTTGAGGATCCTAATCCAGCCACTTGAGAATATTGCAACCTATAGCTGGGGTACCGCGGTCCTTGCTTGGACATACCGTCAGCTTTGTACCGCCTGTCGTCGCCAGTCGAACAATGCCAACCTAGGTGGCTGCTCATACCTACTTCAAGTATGGATTTGGGAGTGGTTTCCGGTTGGGAGGCCTACTAAACCTCCGCATTTGCCTGTGAGTACATTGACTACTTTGATATCTTCATACGACTAAAGAGATTAGTGACACCGTGTTTGTGTAAACTTGCAGGAATGGCAGCATCAAGATGTTCGACCCACCGCCCTTTTCATCTGAAAAGACGCTAAGGTAGTGAGGGGCGAGTTGGAAAGGAGGTACAAGCAGTACACGGATGCGATAGACGTGTTGACACACAACTACGTAAGTTATATCCACATTTCCTACTAAAGGCACTATCAATGAGATTGATACTAAATTAAGTTTCTTTACTTTGCAGGTAACATGGACACCGTGGTCTAGGTGGGAGCTAGAGGACTACCTTAGTCCGCGCTGCGAGGAGGAAGGGGACGAGTGGCTTTACGAAGGGCCACTTATCTTCTTCCATGTCGTCGAGATGCCCTTTCAGGGTTTACAGACAGTTCGGGAGGTTGCAAGGAATTCCACCGCTGTACTCCACTAACGCTCAGCTGCATGGGTACGATGCCAATATGTTTATTCTACTTAAGCGCATCATTTCTAATGCAATATGGCAATGCAGGATCGATCGGAGGCTTCGGACCACGCAAAAGGATTGGGCGGTGACGCACGAACCACATTTGCTTAGTTGGTATAACAGGCATCGTCGCCACATCAACGAAATTCCGCCACACCACCCGGCAAGATGGATGGAGTACCTGCTGAAAGCATCTAGGCCCCAAGGTTTGGTTTCGGTAATTAATGACAACACTTTATTACCATGACTAACGTGTGTTTTGCAGAAACATTGGTAAGTTAAGTCATGGAGGTGATAACTGCTTTGAGCACTGTGGTTTCGTGTCCCTTGATGGAAATCGTTTCGGTTTTCAAAAGAGTGACGTCAAGATTAAGGACGGTTAGTTCCGGATGACGAAGTGTTGAGACACATTCGGAATAGTCGTTAGGATCTTCGTTTTTCTCTTTTGGCCGTACTATAAAGGGGGGCATGAATGGGTAGCTTGACCTAGGCGAGTCCTATGTTTAGGTGTGGTGCACACTTGTTAAACTTGGCGCTAGGCAACCCTAGATTAGCTCAAGGTTCAGTTAGAAGCAACTTGGTTGAAGTTGCGACGTGTTTCGACGTGTTTCGGGCTGTTTTCCAGGCACCGGACGCGGTCTTCGGGAACACCGGACGCGTCCGGTGTGTACTTAACCGCGCTAGGTTTCGGGCCTGATCACCGGACGCGGTCCTCGCGAGGACCGGACGCAGTGGTCAACGACCGACACGTGTCATCGAGAGAGAACGCCCGTCGGACGCGATACTGGACTTGATCGACGAGTCCGGTGCGAGTCCAGTAAGGTCCTAAGAGGACCGGACGCGTCCGGTCTTCAGGCATCGGACGCGGCCTCGCGTCCGGTGTCAGTCCAGTAAGCACCCTTGCACGTCGGACGCGTCCGGTGCTACCTGACCGGTGCGTCCGGTGGTTCGGTTTCAAAAACGGGTTTTGACCGTTACGGGGGACCGGCGCGTCCGGTGCGTTGCACCGGCGCGTCCGGTGACCCCGTGTCAGAAATAACGGTTCGTTTTCTTTGAGGGGTGTATAAATACAACCCCTCCACCTCTTTTAGAGGTCTCTTGCTCATTCAAACATCTGAGAAAACCCTTTAGAGTGCAAGGGAGTGCAAGAGCTCTAGTGAGGATAGAGATTTGAGAATCAAAGTTTGTGATTCCTCACTAGTGATTCGAGAGTAGCAAGTGTGCATCCACCTCCTCATTTAGGCTCGTCGTGGTCAAGTGAGAGTTCTAGCTTGTTACTCTTGGTGATCGCCATCACCTAGACGGCTTGGTGGTGATTGGGAGTTTGGTGATCATCCGGCGGAGCTTGTGGATGACCCAACTCAAGTTGTGAGCGGTATTGGGTGATTCGCCGCGACGGAGTGTCGAAGAATCAACCCGTAGAGAGCACTTGATCCTTGCGCGGATCAAGGGGGAGCGACACCCTTGCGCGGGTGCTCCAACGAGGACTAGTGGGGAGTGGCGACTCTCCGATACCTCGGAAAAACATCGCCGTGTTCCTTGCCCCTTTACATTCAAGCAATTACTTTCTCGTATTTACTTTCATTGCTTGTTTTACTTTCCTAGAATTGCCATGCTAGACTAGGATTGGAAACTAGGGTGCAAAACTTTTTAACGGTAGACTCTCTAGGAACACAAGTAGGCACTAGGGGTGAATTCCGGCTTATAGGATTTAATTCTTGCAATTAATTTTTAGAAAAGCCCAATTCACCCCCCCTCTTGGGCATCTTGATCCTTTCAATTGGTATCGGAGCCGTGTTGCTCCTAATTTAGGCTTTACCGCCTAGAGCAAGATGTCTAACGGGGAAGGACCACCTCCCACCTTTGAGGGGGATGATTTTCCATATTGGAAAATCCGGAAGGAGGCGTATCTCGAAGCCATAGATGTTGGGTGTCTTAGAGCCGCAACCGAAGGGCTTCCCGCTATCAAGGATCCCGCAAACCCCACGGGTGACGAGGAGAAGTACGACCGGTGGAATGCAAAGGCCAAAAATGCACTCTACCGGGGCTTAGGCAAAGATATCTTCAATCGTGTGCGTAATGCAAAGAACGCTCATGATTTGTGGCAAAATCTTTGTGCTCTCCATGAGGGAACTAAGAGTGAGCGTGAGGAACGCTATCATATTGCTTTAAAGAAAATTAATTCTTTTGAGATGCTTCCCAAAGAAAGTGCTAATGAAATGTACACTCGCTTGAATGTTCTTGTAGAGGACCTCAATGCTCTAGGGCTCACTCAAATGAGTCAATCGGATGTTGCAAGGAGGATCTTGAGTGTTCTTCCCGTTGAGAAGTATGGTCACATTGTCACCGTGCTTCATCAAAGTGATCTCTCCGCCGCAACACCGACTCAAGTATTGGGGAAGATCAATGCTCATGAGATGTACATGCACATCACTCCGGAAGAGGGCTCATCATCTTCCAAGAAGAAGGACTTGGCCTTCAAAGCTAGCCATGACAAGAAGAAGAAGAAGGGCCAAGCCATGATCGTGCAAGAAAGCTCAAGTGAAAGTGATATCGATGATGAATCACTTGCACTCATGGTGAGGAAGACCACCAAGATGCTAAAGAAGCTTAACAAGAGTGGCATCAAGTTCGATGGCAAGAAAAAGAAATTCTTCACAAGTAGCAAGAGAAAGCCCATCTCGGAGATGGATTGCTACAATTGTGGTGAACTTGGCCACCTCGCTCATCAATGCCCTAGACCACCAAAAGACAAGTTCAAGAACAAGAACAAGGGCAAGAAAAATGATTCAAGTGATGAAGAAGATGAGAAGAAGAAGAACAAGCCATACAAGAAGAAGGATGGCAAGAAGAAGGAGTTCTACAAGAAGAAGAAGGGTGGAAAGGCTTATATTGTTGGTGATTGGCTCACCGACATTGAATCATCTTGTGGCTCCTCCGAAGATGAGAGCGATGATGAGAAAGAGAAGGTTGCCGCATTTGTGATGGGGCCATCATTTTCACCGACATCTTCACCACCACCTTCACCGCCTTCTTCACCATCATCGTCCACTACTCACCTATGCCTTATGGCCAAGGGTGAACGTAAGGTACAAAATCATGATAGTGATGATGATGATGATAGTGATAGTGATGATGAATTTGATGCACCTTCTTATGATGAACTTGTAAAATTGCTAAACAAATACACTAAAATCATAAGAAGGACAAGAAGTGAAAATGATGACCTTCAAAATGAAAATGAATCACTCTCATCTAAGCTTGAAAATGCTCAAAAGACTAGTGGTGAGCTTAGAGATCAAAATGAAACTATGTCTTCCACTCTCAAGGAGCTCAAAACTTCTAACAAAGAGCTTAAAGATCAACATGATAAACTTGAGAAGAAGCATGATGAGCTCATCACTAGACATAGCTCTCTAAAAGACAAGTACACCACATTAAAAATTGACTATGATAGTCTTGTGGTTGCAAATGAACTTGCTCTTGAAACACATGATGCTACTAACCATGTTGTTAAGTGTGATATAGCTACATCATGTGATGATTTGATCATTGAAAGCATTGAGCAAGGTTCTAGTAGCAAAGGCAAGAGTGTGGTTGAGTCATGCAACCATGATGATTATGCCAAGATCAAGTGTGAGAATGAGAAGCTAGCAAATGAGAACAAGAAGCTCAAAGGTTTGATCGCTCTTGAGAAGCAAACAACAAATGAGTCACTCATTGAAGAGAACAAGAAGCTCAAGCAAGAAAAAGAGCATCTCAAGACCGGCCTAAGCAAGTTCACAAGAGGCCATATTTGCAAAGTGAGCTCCTCATGAACACCGTGATGAAGATGGATAGAAGTGGTATTGGGTACTTGGCAAATCAAGAGAAGAAAGCAAAAGCTCAACAACAAAGCAAATCAAAGCCCAAGCCAAAGAGATGTGTTGAGTGTGGTCAAGAAGGTCACTTTGCTCATGAATGCAAAACTCCACCACCACAACCCTTGCCCAAGCATGCTAGACCCTTTGCCTTCAATGCTCATTATATGCTAAGAAAAGATTCAAATGGAAAGATGAAAGTCATGTTTTTGGGTCCCCCAAACAAGAATAGGCCAAAGAAAATATGGGTTGCCAAGTCACTAGTTGAGAAAGTCAAGGGCCCCTCTCAAGTTTGGGTCCCTAAACAAAAAGCTTGATCTCTTGTGTGTAGGTGAACTACAAGACCGGTGGATCTCATTGGGTTATTGATAGTGGTTGCACTCAACACATGACCAGTGATCCTCGTATGTTCACCTCCATTGAAGAGAATGGGATATGTCAAGAGAAGATCACATTTGGGGATAATTCAAAGAGCAAAGTCAAGGGTATAGGCAAGATTGCAATATCAAATGATCACTCACTCTCAAATGTGCTCTATGTTGCTTCATTGAGTTTCAACTTGTTATCCGTTGGGCAACTTTGTGATCTTGGCTTCCAATGCTTGTTCACACC
>CM039589.1:14411435-14464499 GCA_022457205.1 Saccharum spontaneum
TTTTTCACCATCTAAACACACCCATAGTCACAAAGTTTTTGAGTCGATGGGTCGAGGTACGGGGTCGCGGTACGTGGTACGCTACTCGCGAGAGATTTTTGCACTTCGGGTTGAAAATGAATCCGTGAACCCAGGCCCGGGTCGATGAACCCGGGTCGAGGGTCGAAGGTGGTGAACCCATTTTATGTGACTATGGTTATACTTACAGATGCCACTTTGGTGTTATATTCCTTCTTATTACTGATTCATATAAGAATGTGCCGTTTTTTTCTTTTGGTTTATAATAAGATATATGGACGAGAGATTCTTCAGAACTAGGCGTCTTCGTTAACTGTGTTGAACAGAATCAGCTATATGGTTACAATGATATGGGCTTCGCTTCATAATTAATTAATTTAAACGATTCATCAAGGTTTTTTAGAATTTGCTGATGCACAACATTACCCTCTCCCTGCAGAAGCTCATTCTCTATGGAGTACCTGAAGAACAGCTGCAAGGGCACCAAGAAGGCCTAGTCTGGTACACGGAGGAGCACAAGGAGCAGATACCTGATATTGTAAGGCGCATCTTGTCAGTAGGTACTGATATTTCAGAGGCCCGGAAGGCCTCAAAGAAGGATGCAAACAGCAGCAGCAATGGCGATGCATACAGTGAGAGTTTGTCATGGCTGCAGTGGTTGATGTTCAAAAATGAACCAGGAGCGATGCTTGATGACCTGGAGCGTTCCAATGCAGGGGAGCGTGCTGTCTGTGGGTCTGTCTGGGGGCACAATGACATTGCTTATCGCTGCCGGACTTGTGAGAATGACCCCACATGTGCAATTTGTGTCCCGTGCTTCCAGAATGGCAATCACAAGGATCATGATTACTCTATCATGTACACAGGGGGTGGATGTTGTGACTGTGGAGATGCAACTGCTTGGAAGCGTGAGGGCTTCTGCTCAAAGCACAAGGGGGCTGAGCAGATCAAGCCTCTTCCAGAGGAGCTTGCACGTTCTGTAGGACCTGTTCTAGATGTCCTCTTGCAGTTCTGGAAGGAGGCGCTATGCCTGCTGGAACCACCCCATGCAAAGGGTGGTGATAGTAGCTCGTGCAAGAGGATTGCTGAAGAGTTGACAACTTCTATCTCTAGCATGCTGCTTGAGTTCTGCACACGCAGTGAAAACCTTCTTAGTTTTCTGTCCCTAAGGATCCGTGAGTTCCCTGATATGTTAGATGCATTAATAAGGTCAGACAGGTTTCTTGACAAGAAGGTTGCCAGAAAATTGCATGAGTTTCTATTGAAGCTTATCAGTGACCCTGCTTTTAAGTATGAGTTTGCCAAGGTTTTCATACGCTACTACCCTATCACATTTGAGGAAGTTATTAAAGGCTGTAATGATTCACTACTGGAAGGCTATCCACTGATGACAACTTTTTCTGTGCAAATATTCACTGTGCCTACATTGACTCCAAGGCTTGTGCGCGAGGTTGATTTGTTGGGTGTCCTCCTTGGATGCTTGACAGATCTGTTTCTCTCTTGCATCGGTGAGGATGGTCGTTTACAGGTATGCTTTTGTTTCTGCTTTTTATGGCTCAAAGAATTTAATGCTCATGTGAACCAGCATCTGGTATGTTGGCATATTCTCTGAGTTTGTAAATTTTAGGCTGACTAAAGATTATTTTAGTTATGCATCTGTCCTGCTTATTTCTAGCATAATAAATAGCATAGCCACTCAGATAACTGGGAATGAATTAATTGGATGAATCATAAACATTTGAGGACCAGACCCTTGTTGGTTTCAGTTTTGAGATGTGGCATTGGATTGGAAAATATTCATAATAAGACAGATTGACTACACTGTCATTTTATATGTCAACTTAATGCATTGTGACTTTTAGAGTGCACCTTTACTTTCTTATGGTCATGGGATACCCTTTTTCACTTTGTTATTTGCAGACAAACAAATGGGGGAATTTATATGATGCTTCTATCCGATTACTGGATGATACACGCTATGTGTTGAGTCATGAAGAGGTTTCTAAGCATGTTGCTTATGAGAGGCCTGATCTAACTAGGTCATGGATTAAGCTCTTATCACTTGTGCAAGGAATGGATCCTCAGAAGAGAGTGACAAGTATTCATGCTGAAGATGAGAACGAGCATCTATCTGCGCCATTTGTGCTGGGGCACTATCTTGGAATTGTCCAGAATCTTATGATGAGGGGATCATTTTCTCCTCCTGATCAACATGAATCAACTGATGTGACAGTTTGCTCCACTGCGATAAAAGGGGTGGAAAGTGCTGAAAACCAGCGGCATGCAAAAGTTGGGAGGGTCTCCCAGGAGAGTTCTGTATCCAATTTAAGCAGCAGAGACAGCTCTTTGTGCTGTGGATTGCCATCACCTGCTGCCTGGTTAATTCTTCAATGCCTGAAAGCTATTGAAAGTTGGCTCTGGCTGGAAAATGATATAGCTCTGAGGAGCAAACTGTCATCCCTTGATGCTAGCAGCAATGATTCTCACAATTTTATGGCTTCGCTTGAAGACCCGTGGAGTTCTCTTAAGGGAAACAGTTCAAGAGGCATCAAGATAAATGAAGGATCACAAACAGATTGTACTACAGATTATTATGAGGCATCTAGTTCTCCTGTTCAAGGTCAAGGCAACCGGATGCAGATTGACCAGGAAGGGATGTCTCCGGTTAGTAACAGTACAGGCAAAGGGAAGATGCATGACAGCAGCAACACTACAGATGTACAGTTGCACCCTGAGGATGCAGTTACTTATACTCTGACTGATGGTAGCATTTTGTATGCTCATCCAGATTCAAGAATCGAGGAACTAGGAATACTCAATACAAGAGAATGGCCTCATGTTGTCTTTGATGTCAGTTCACAAGAAACATCTTTCCATATCCCTTTGCACCGTATGCTTTCGTTACTATTGCGGAAGGCAATGAAGAAATGTTTTGGAGAGGATAGACATTCAGATGTGCAATCCAATGAGTTCTTTTCTCAGATACTTAGAGGTTGTGAGCCCTATGGGTTTGCTTCAATTGTTATGGAGCATCCACTGAGAGTGAGAGTATTTTGCGCACAAGTGCGTGCTGGAATGTGGCGCAAGAACGGGGATGCAGCTATCCTGAGTGCTGAGTGGTACCGCTCTGTGCAATGGTAATTCCATAATGATCTCATGTCAATTCAATGTTCGAATATCAGACCTGATGCCAATTCAATGTTCAAATATTAGACTTCATTTCAATTCAATGTTCAAATAATAGTGCTGAAGTTATCTTGTTGCCCCCATTTTCAGGATTGACCAAGGTTTGGAGTCAGATCTGTTTCTGCTTCAATGCTGTGCTGCCCTATCTTCTCCAGAGTTCTTTGTGCGGACAATTCAAGAGCGATTTGGTCTGTCCAGTTATACGGATTTGGGACTTGCAGAGCAAAACGAGTAAGCCCAAAGCTGCTTGTCTGTTTCTGTTTCTGCTTTGTATTTTTTTCTTCAATTTATGGCATTACCTTCCATGTATAGTATTTATGGTTTGTTGTGGTCACTTCTGTTTCCATCTCTACCGACTCCTCCGTCCTGAAATATAGTGCATTGTGACTTCTAAAATTTGTACTGAAATATAATGCATTCTATGTAATGGCTATGTATAGATTTGGCAAAATTTGTGAAAAAGGAAACCATAATTTGAGGAGAAACTCCTTAACTGGAATAATCCATGGATACATGCGTCATTTGAGTGTTCCCTTAAGTTGTCTTAAATTTTTTAGAATGCACTATTTTACGGATGGAGGGAGTACTAAGTAAAGTTTGATGGTGACAAAAGTTAGCACAACTCATTCCATCTGCCTTGCATCTTCACATCTTGTGTGGCTATGTATTGCTTGTTCTGTCTTTGGGCGCTAGTATGTGTTCCTTCTATCAGTAGATTTTCTGTCAACACGAAAAAGGAACAATCACAACCATTTCATTTGTTTCTGCCATTTTGGAACTTGATACTCAACTTGGTATGTTGTCAGAGAATGGTTTGGTTTGAAGTCTTTACTTCAATGCTTCCATTTTCAAATTTGAAGTATATGTGCTCCGTGAAGAAATTTAACGTGGCACTGGGATGCTCAGAAAGTTTTATTTCCTCCAGAAGCTGGTTGGTAGGAAACTAGGATAAATCCTTGTTAATCCCTCCGTTCAAAAGTCCATGTTGTCTGAGCAAATTGGATTTTTTCAAAAGTATTCATCATATTAGGTGGTCCTCCTGTCTTTTCTCGGTCTCGCGGGCATGCGACGCCTCGTATATACTGCGGGTTCATTACTACACCGTCCTCCTGTTATCCTCTTATACGGATCCATTGTCTGGTCTGTTTGTCATTCTACTAATCCACAGACGCAGAGCAACAAAGCCGTGGCCCGCAGGCTCCGCCTTGCTGCTGTGCTCCCGTGCTGTTGTGACGCCGCGTCGCTTCACTGCGCTGCTGTGCCGCCATGTCGCTCCTCCGTGCAAACGCGCTGCTGCAAGCCATGGATAACCAGCGATTCACCGCTGGCGCTGAGGATGAGCTCGTTCCAGATTTAATTGGGCACCAGATTCATTCGATGAAGAAGACGATCACCAGGACACGAGTCCGAGAGCGAGGCTTCTTAATTTTCATCGATCGCGGTAGATTTTAGAGCCGTTGCAAAACTGATCAATTGTGCAGGAGATGCAATTGGAGCTGTATGCTTTGGCCGGTTTTGATGTCGTGTGGCTGGTGCAATTTGGAGTCTGGGAGAGGCATGCGCGTGCCAGGAGCTGAGCAGGAGACTTTCGTCTGTGTTAGCGCGTGGTTATTTAGGGAAACTGAACAGCCATTGGCGAGTTAAGTAAACAACAGCGATTAAATGAATTTTAGCGATTCTCCGGCCTTCCTTGGTCTCTGTGCGTGAGGCTAAAACAATTAGGAGGGAGTACACGAGAGTTTTAGTGTCTCCAAAACCTGGTTAGCAGGAAAGTAGGATACCATGTACCCAATCTGTTATAAACGAGCCACACTTGTTTCTGTTAAATCCCAAAATTATAGGTCCATTGATGGCAGTCACTCCCTTCCTTTTTGTATGAAGTCCTGGAATCTGAGCCATCAAACTTTCTAAAATTAGTTAATCGTTTAAGATCATCACGGTATGCTATGCTACATGAATATTGTCTTCACAAAAAGTATAACTTTATTAGTATCAATTGGCATTATGTTAGGGAAACTATTAGTCAAAAACATATCTTTGCCAGGCACTGTGTTATCTTGCTGAGCTAGAACTTGGAACAAGCAAGGCGTTTGGATTCTCAGCAAGCTTTACCTTAGGTTCCATGTTGGCAAGCTTACCTTGGGCTGGGGAGGTTTGGCTTGCCCAGCCCGCTAGGCGAGGCTAGCTTGCTGGAAAACCAACTGGCCCCTAAAAAAAAATCTTTATTCATGAAAGAACAGCGATAGCATTTAGTTGTATTCAAATTCAAAATTATCTAAGGTGTTGACGAGGTCTTTGTTATTCAATTTGTTCTCCGTAATCCATGACATCAAAACAAGGTCTAAGGAAACACAGTGTCCTTGCTTGCTTTTTTGTCTTAGTTCATAGACTAATCATTTACTTACATTTTCTTAAAACTGAAGATTTTGTTATGCCACATTTATGTTCTGATAATATCTTGTTTTCAGGTTTGAGTCAGTTCTAATGCAAGAAATGCTGACTTTTCTTATACAATTGGTTAAAGAACGTCGTTTTTGTGGGCTTTCCACAGCAGACAACTTGAGGAGAGAACTGATTTATAAGTTAGCTATTGGAGACGCCACTCATAGCCAAATTGTTAAGTCTCTTCCTCGCGATCTTGCGTCAAGTGACCAACTTCAAAATGTTTTGGATTCGCTGGCAGCTTATTCTAATCCATCTGGCATGAAGCAGGTACTGTCCTTAAATTTCTATAACATGTTTCTGAAAATAATCCAAAAATGGAGGATTAACATAAAACCTTATCACAGGGTAAGTATGTACTTCGCAAATCATGCTGGAAGGAATTAGACTTGTATCACCCCCACTGGAATTCTAGGGAATTGCAAATTGCGGAGGAGAGATATTACCGTTTCTGCAAAATTTCTGCCCTTAATGCTCAGCTACCTCAGTGGACTCATGTTTTTAACCCCCTCAGAAGTATTTCTAACATTGCAACCTCGAAGGCTGTCCTTCAGATTGTCCGTGCTGTTCTTTTTTATGCTGTTTGCAGTGATGCATCATCGGCATCACGTGCCCCTGATAATGTTCTTGTGACGGGTTTGCATCTTCTTTGGTTGGCACTTGATATATGTGAATCTGAAAGACAGGTACATGCTGGTCAGTATGGCATGGACGTGGTGCAGCATGATGATGGATCATGGGTTGTTCTGTCATCTGCAGAAGAGGCTTTCCCCATCTTGACTTACTCCACTGAACTAGTTTCCCCAGTGTCTGACAAAGTAAAGAAAGAAAGCATGTTAACTCTGCTTGTCTCGTTAATGCACAAATACAAAGAAGAGAGTGATGCCACCTTTTCTGGATCCAAGTACTGTAATATCCCATCTCTCATTGAAATCTTATTAAAGAAATTTGCCAAGTTAAGTAAGGAGTGCATGGTTACATTGAAACAAATGGCACCGCATATAGTGCCTTCTACATCTGATCATACCAGTACCAAAGAAAGCCTAGGATCTTCTTCAGATTTCATGGAAAAGAAAGCAAAAGCACGCCAACGCCAAGCTGCAATTATGGTAAGATCTTTATTTGCAAAATTCACATAGTAATACTTTAATTATCCTTTTGACTTGTCTCAAATTCCAGCCTTAGTTAATTGTGAGATCTTTGTAGATGGGCTTACGAAAAATACAGAACATTATCACTTTATTTAATTTACAAGGTGCTAGTTCTGTGGTTTCCCTAGTTAGATGTTTATTTGGTTTTTCAGCCATCTAATGCCTACACTCTGCACTTGGCTCATTCTTAGGTTCTGAAGCTACTTGCTGACTTTCCTAAAAAAAAAAACTTGTTGACTTTTGGTCTCTCTTACACTAAGCACAATGTTGTTCTGTTGTACCATATTTATTTAGGCGAAAATGAGGGCAGAGCAGTCCAAGTTTGCTGAAAGTATGAAGTCATCAGAAAACGAGGGGCATGATGTTACTATGTTGGAGACAGATGTGTCCAGTTCAACTGGAGTTGTGTCTGAGGAGTCACTACCAGTTTGCTCTCTGTGCCGGGACTCAGATTCCAAAAGCCCTCTCTGCTACTTAATCCTTCTTCAGGTAATCACTGTTGATTTGACAACATCTTGCTCTATCTTATGATGCCTCATAGGTTCTTAAAGTAGTGATTGTTCTTTCTGCAGTATTTTGGTGTATGATATGATGCTTTCTGACCTATATTTAAAACACATGTTAATTCTACTTATTTTTCTTTTTGTTATGCTGATATATATGTTAAAGTACCATAGAATAATCTTTCATGTGTGTTCTATAATTCAGAAATCTCGGCTTGCAACCTTTGTTGAGATGGGTAATCCATCCTGGGAAAATCCAGCTCAAGTAAACAAGACTGTATCAGTCAAAAGGGAAGACTCAACCGATTCCTCAGTCTCTGGTTCTTCAACTTCTGAGGAACTTGTCAATGATACAACAGTAGAGCCATCATTTGATATAGACAACATGGAAGTTGATGCCTTTCTTGATTTTTCTAATGAGCAACATCCACTGATTAGATATATATCATCTTTCCCAACTGGGCATAGCAACAGCAATGCAGATGAAAATGTCTCGCTCGAGGCAATTGAGGCTGACATTTACAGTTCTATTTTAAATGATCTATTTGGATCCAGCAATGCACATATTCAGGATAGTGACCAAATGTTGCCATCAAATACTTCAAACATCACAGTTGATACCAAGAGAACTAGAAGCCCCAAGCGTTCAGTGCTGGGAACATATGTTAGTTGCCTTTCAGCAAAACACCACCATTCTTCTCTGTACGATGTAGCCTCAAAATCTTCTGCCTCTGTAACTACAAGAAACAGATTTGGTCCTGTTGATTGTGATGGCATCCATATATCTTCTTGTGGACATGCCGTGCATCAGGAATGTCATGATCGATATTTGTTCTCCTTGAAACAAAGGTATGCTGGACCACCCTCCATAACATTCCCTTTTTGTAACTGTAACTAGTTCTACACTTCTACTAGTTAGGAAATAGGTGTGTTACATTGCGCCTTTTAATTAGGTGTTACATTTCAATGAAAATCTCAGTTATAGGAGTACAAGTTCACAAAATGGTCAATTTATAGCCTTTATATGATTCATTTAATTTGTGTGGTATAGTTGATTGTTTGCCATCGGATAAGTCCTAGTTTCACGATTTACAATTAATTTAGTCAGGTTTCACTCCAGCATCTTTATTCTAAAATTTTTTCTGTCCATGCCGTTGCCAGATGCCATGTTTTTTTAAATAAAAAACTAAAGTCCTTATGGCATGGAATGAAATCGACTTGTTTGATGGCAAAACTGTAAATATGGTATATGGTGGACTTCTTTATTTATGACACTCTTAGGATACCTATTTAGTGTTCACGACCTGGGAAGCAGAAACTTACTATTTAGGAGGCCTACATAACTTATGATTATACATATTACTGGCCGCAATACTTCCATTGATTTGAGTCTATATCTGTTTGCAGTAACTTACACATTTGTTTATTTACAGATATGTCCGGAGACTTGGTTTTGAAGGTGGTCATATAGTTGATCCTGATCTGGTATGTGTATATATTTGTGTTTATAAAGTTGACTTTTTTGTTTTTGTTTTTGTTGATCCTTTGCTTAGACAATTCTTTTTGCAGGGAGAATTGCTTTGTCCAGTATGTCGCAGATTTGCAAATTCCATTCTTCCAGCATCACCTGATTTCTCTGGTAAAACATCAAGGATGGTGAGACCGTTTGTTCAAACCTTGACACCTCAAGTTGTTACACCTACATCAGATGTGAATAGAAATTGCTTACAGTTCCCTCGTGCACTATCTCTTCTTGAAAGTGCTGGAAAAATCGTTGGAGAAAGCAAGTTTTTAAAAGCTATATCTGGGAAGCTTAATGAAACTACAAATCCAGCCCTTGATCCTTGTATTCGAAGATTGGCTATGCTTTACTATCCTCGCAGTCACAGCAGTTTTTCACCATCTAAGAGGCTCAACCCATCCTTATTTCTCTGGGATACACTTAGATACTCTCTGGTATCTACAGAAATCGCTTCTCGTGGTAGGATGTCAAGCCACTCTGCTGAATCGAAGTCCTGCTTGGAATCTTTGCGTGGTGAACTTAATTCATCAAGTGGGTTCATATTGTCCCTCTTGTTCCATGCTGCTCACTCTGCACGGAATTTGAATCGTCTTGAGGTTCTTCTGAGGTTTGAAGGTATCCAACTATTAGCAGGTTCTATTTGCTCTTGTATTTCGGGTTATAAAGACATTCTGAATGCCACTAAGCGAAAAGGTATAGCTCATCCTTTTCCTTTACCTTGTTTAATGTATTTCCCTACATCTAGATACTATTTTCCCTCGTTTTGGAGTGTCTTCTTATTTCCACTTCTAAATGAATATCATGAGCTTTCTATTTCATTCAGTGGGGCTTTGATAAAAATTATGATTTTTTTATAAAACAAGTGGACTCCAGGGATTTTTATAAAGTGACCTTACGAGCAATATGTTGGTACTCAATTGTTATTGTTTCTGTTGAGCTGATTATAATGATAAATTGGTTCTTAATTGTTACTATTTCTGTTGTAGAACGGATTATAATTGCTTGTTTGCAGTGTTACTATTATCTTGTTGCTTTCCTTTTTTTTTTTTTGCTGATTGGCATACTGGGCATTTTTTTTTTGAAATGATACTGGGCATAATTGTTTGTGTTGTGCTGGTTAATTGTAACAGTTTATGTCTTAGAACATATTTACCATTGCCTTGTTTGCTTTATTGTGCTGATTTGTATTTGTATACAGGACAGCAGGCAATATAACTGAACCTTTTTAGTTATTTCAGTTCTTATCTTATTTATTATAATTATACTATTTTTCCCTTATGAAAGTCCTAATGTTGTATTTCCTTTTTTTTGTATTGGTGGTGGTGGTTAGTTTTATATTTTTATCTAACCAAGATCCTTGAGTTGATTTGACTTGCAAAGCGAAGAATTCTGGTCTAGGCTTACTTACATTTGCTTGAAGTAACCAATAAAACCTTATAACCTTTAAATTTGCATCCCACACTTTATGACATCATGACATCTTCTGAATTTATGTTTGTAAAACAAATGCTTAGCAGCTTAGGTAAAGAGGTTTCAAGATACTTTCATAAAGACCTAAGCATTCATTAAAGGAAAAATAAAAACAAAAGGGTGCATACCAAGTCTTGTAGGTTGTGTACCTGTCAAGAAGGCTCTATTATATTGTATGTGAAAGTAGATGTGGCCTAATCTAAAGTCATTTTTTTTTGCTTAGTTCTAATGTGTTTATCATAAAATGCTTACATTTGATTGTAGTATTTGGTCTTAATGGTCTGAACAAGCCAAAATGTCATATTGGGGATCCTGGAAGAAACATGAATTATTCTGTATCTCATGAGATCATGTCTGCTGATCACTTATGGAATGTGTTATCACTTCTCACGTTTTCATCCTTAACAGGCTCTTTGCCATCGATGGTTGATCCAGCCAGTGAGGGGGGCCTCTTCCCTGATATCCAATTTTGGAAACAATGTGCTGATCCAGTTCTTGCTCAAGATCCATTTTCTTCTTTGATGTCAGCACTTTTCTGTCTGCCTGTTCAGTTTCTGTCATCTGCTGAATTCTTCATCCCTTTTGTCCATCTGTTCTATGTTGTTTGTGCCATTCAGGTATGCTGTTTTGCATTGCTTCCTCTTTATGTTTGCAGTTTGTATGTTAGTTGTATTAATTCTTAGCTTGTTTCAACATCAGCAAAGCTTTTTAGTCCCAAGCACATTGGGGTAGGCTAGAGCTAAAACCCAACATGAGCTATCAACAAAAAGGCAAAAGTAAGAGAAAATAGAAAAGTATATGTAAGGCATGAATAATGGTGATGTTGTTAAGAGGGTCTGAAGCCTGTTCATGGTTCAGGCATGTGCATAGTTGCTTTCCATGTGCTCCTGCTCAAGAACAATTTATAGCTTGCAACTACATGATTTTGATGTAGGCCCTGATAACATGCTACGGGGAGGAAACTTTTGATCGATCAAACTTCAATGACTGCCTTCTTAATGATGTTTGCAAGACAATGTCAGGATATGATATTGCCAGAGAGTATTTTGTATCCAAATATATCGATCCCTCTTGTCATCCAAAAGACATGGTCCGCAGATTAACATATCCATATCTTCGGAGATGTGCATTGCTTTGGGAGCTGCTAAGGTCGTCTGCCACATCGCCCTTGTATGACGGTTCCAATATTTGGGAAGGATCACATCTTTACTTGAGTAATAGCACACAAGACGGCAGTTCTTCACTGGCAATGGAACTGAACGGATTAAGAGAATTGGAAGACCTATTTCAGATTCAGTCGCTGGATCTGATTCTCCAAGATGAATCTGTACACATGCTGGCCTTAAAATGGTCTCAACATTTCTGTGAAGATTACAATCCCCGTAAATATAGAGGCACTCTCTTTTCTACCCCTGCAGTTCCATTTAGGCTGATGCAACTACCAGATGTATACCAGGTTCTCCTAGAAAGGTTTGGTCTGGTTCTTCTAAGCTGGGATGAGATTTTATGCGAGCTCTGCCTTTTTTCCTGGAAGGAACTGATGGCTTATAATTTTTCCATCTAGATATGTCAAGATGCAATGCCTTGATTGTGGCTCAGTGCCTGATGAACCGGCACTGTGTTTGCTTTGTGGCAAACTATGTTCGCCTAGTTGGAAACCATGCTGCAGGTGATAGAACTTTGCTTGTAAAAGTTCCTATTACCTTGTGTTGTGCCATAATTTATCAAACGCCTGCCCTAATTTTATTTGTTTGTAGGACTGGTAAATGCCAGAATCACGCGTTGCAATGTGGTGCTGGTATTGGCATATTTCTTCTAGTGAGGGTACGTACTAGCTCATTACTTTTTTTTTCCTTGAACACGCAGGAGAGCTGCATATCTTTTATATTAAGAAGAAAAGGGGCATGAGAAACCCCAAATAACAAAGAACCACCCTAGCTCATTACACATGATACTATTTTGTCCAGTATAGTGGCCTCTATTCTTATGTGAATATGCTTCAATTTTGATGGTCTTCTGCGCAGAAAACAACAATCCTGTTGCAGCGATCTGCTCGTCTGGCCTTTTGGCCGTCTCTATACCTTGATGCTTTTGGAGAGGAGGTATTGCTTAATTTCCTAATGTTTTGTTATTCTTTTATGGACTTATAGCTGTTACATTCTCCGCTTGAAATTTTACCTCCTGCTGATGAACCCACTTGTGAGCTTCTCCGCCACACAGCAGAAGTTCATTTGGCCTCAAAATCAGATGCATGCTTACATGATGAACATGAAATAAAATGTCCCATATGTGAAATCTTTAGATGTTTGATTTTTCCTCGAGAACAATAACAATGTGAAATTGATTTCAAATCATCTGAATGACCATCAATGGATGATGTGACGGATCTTATCATTCGTATCTAGTCATAAACTACCACCCGTATATATATATTAACCTCAAGAATAAGGGAAACTCCTACGATTGAAACGGTGCATTGAGGAAAGTGGGCATTCTTTCATGACAATGTGAGCTTATGCTCTTTACCTTTTGGGATGTTTGGAACTTTGGATGCAGGATCATGAAATGCAGAGAGGAAAGCCTTTATATCTAAGTCAAGAAAGATACACAGCCCTGACATATCTGGTAATCAGTCCACACCCTTCCCTGTATGCTTTCTTGACTTGATGTTTTATTAGGAAAAAAAAACGAGACCGAACTTAGGAAAATGGGCACCCAAATTCAAGCCGAGAGAGGACTTGAACCTGGGTGGTTGGGTGCACGACCACACCTCCCACCCAACCAGTTGAGCTAGGCTCACTTCCTGACTTGATGTTATTTGGAATTTGCACCTTGATTATAAATGAGATACATGTCCTTTTTTGTGTGATAGGTGGCATCTCATAGCCTTGACCGAACTTCTGAAGTTCTTCGGCAAACGACCATCAGCTTTTATGATTGAGTCCATTTTCCAAGGAACAATGTTCAAAGGTTTGGATTATTTATATGCCTTGTTTGATTCTAGAATACGGAAAGATTGGCATCCTTTTTTATCCCCAGTACCCCCTTAGTTGTTTATGTTCATTGTTCACAAACTTCAAACTTGTAATGGTTAGTTTGCCTGCCAAAAAGATGTAGTTGGGCAGCAATATGCATATTTTTCCCTAGGTTATGCGGTCACTATTTGCTTCTCTTAGTAGGCTTATTATACAAGTCTTAAATCATTAAATATGGAAAGAACAGATGGAATGATCTTATCATGTGTATTAGATCCAATGGAGCAAATAAACTGCTGTCAGATCACCCAGCCACAAACTACCATTAGTCAGAATGATTATTCATTAGTGTCCATTCTCTGGCATGTTGTATAGAAGAGTTGAAGTGCAACCACAGCACATGGTTCTCTCCACTGAATGCTCCCCCACACATTTTGAGCTGTGCACAAATTTAACGTTGCATCGTGATACATGATTTATTGTTGATTTGTCGTCTGCTTTGTCAGGATCTTGTGGATGTGCATATTGTGGGAACTGTAGTGCAACTTGGTGTTGATCCTCTCCGGTGATAACGGAAGTGTTACCTCAACCAAGGTTACAACCGCAAGCTCTTTTTGCTAATTATTGTGCCCGACGCTGTATCCTACCTGCTTTGTTTTCGTCTGTGACCGTTTCTCTCTTCCAGGTGGTGTAGATTCTGCAGTCTTGCCTCCATTCGTGTTCTGTGGCGCACTGGCCCTGCTGCCTGCCCCCTTGAGCCTAATGTACAGTTGTTTTCATTCTTTTTCTTTGTTTACTATTATTATCATGGCCGGTGCTCACAAAATGGCTACACCTGCTGACCTTGTAACGTTCAACGATCGACTGCATGATCTGTATGTACAGTTCATAGCACCGGATTGGTGTAGTTTGTCAGTATGAAATGCAGTCAGCCAGGTGCCATTTGATCGTCACCGAGTTTTATTTACCATGTTGCCCTGTGATCTGATGAATCTTTGAACCTGCATGTTCAGCGGGAAGCGAGGCTATGGAACATTTGAATAAGATAGGCTGCTCGGCAAGATATTTCCTTGCATAGCAGTAGCTTAGGGACGATTCGAGGGTTCGTCGGGCGGGGACCAAATCCCCCGTTCACCTCCGTTGAGTTTCACTGCCTCCCCTCTCCCCCCAGTCTCGATCTGAAGCAGGACAGCAGTTCCCACCCACAGACCTTAGTTGGGCACAGGTGTGACGTCTTTGGTTAGAGCAAATCAAGGATGATGAACCTAAGGAGTTAAGGTCACTCGTGTTGACGAAATCCAGTCCACAAGTTCAGCGATGACTACGTGCAGCGTAGGCATAGGCACGTAGCACTCTGGAGTAGAGGCCCTCACGTGGTGGTATACACTCCTAGTCGGAGAGTAATAAACAAATACGATGATAAAACAGTGGCCCTGTTCGGTTGGGCCGATAAGCCGGCTGAAAAACACTGTTGGCTGATTTGTTGTGAGAAAAAAATACTGTTCTGACTGAAAAAATAAGCTGAAAAAGATGGATTATAAGCCAGATGAACAGGCTCAGTATATTTACGTTCTGTGGTTATTTTAGTTTTTTAAGATTTTCGAAATAAATCTTTCTCAAACACGTACAGGCCTTTCGTGCACGATTGAGTTAGCATCGTTTTTTTTTAAATTCAGCGAGGTTTATTGATTGAAAGAGATTGCATCGTTCATTATAAACTTGAATAATAAAATAGGGGTTCATGGTCCCAAATACAATTATATATTTCGTTTGCATGCCTCCCCTAGCTAGCTCATGTCCTGTCTGGTTTGCTTCCCTGCTATGATGCCCGATCAAGACCGTCTAAAATCCGTTCCAAGCAATATTACATTCATCATACATAGCGGCAGCTGAATTTGCCAAGAAACCTCCGTGCAATCGGAATGGACGATTAGTTGGTTGCATCCGGCATGTTGTGCTAGCTGTAGTCCCTCCTTTAACGCATAAGCTTCCGCCATGGGTGCGTCCACTAGATAGGGGATGAAGCCATGTGACGCTGCTATCGCTCCCCCGGTCCAGGCTCTAATAGTAACTCTTATGCTTCCACATCCTGTCCTTTCGTCAAAGGAGGCATCAATGTTTACCTTCCCTGAGCCCTCCAAAGGTTTCTGCCAACCCTGTCTTACTTTGGTGCTCTTCGTTGTTGCCAGCTTGTAACTCTTTGTTAGAGCGACAATGGACAATCCCGATCTTGGTGCTCTTTGGATGTTCTCACCATGGACAAACTGCTGTCTCTCCCACCAGAGATACCAACCTTCAGTGATTTTGTCCCAAATTCCTATCGATCTCCATACTACTTTTGCTCGGTCACAAGTGAACATCACATGTTTAATGTCTTCTGTCCCATTTTGACATGTCGGACACCGTCCAGTGTTGCTAATGTGTCGATTAGCTAGAACAACCTTGCATGGAATGAAACAGTGGAGAGCTCTCCAACCGAAGATCTTGATTTTACCTGGCAGGTCTAATTTCCATAATTGTTTCCATGCTTGACTTCTACTTGCACCACTAGCGACGTCTAAGTTCTTGGCCCAAATTTACTTTTTCTTTTTTTTTTTTGGGAACCATATTTACTTTTTCATTGCAACGATAAGCTGATTTCATCGAGAACATCCCGTTCCTATTATAATGCCATGCAACACAGTCATCTCTTCTCGGGGTGAGTGGGATCTGCAGGATCAGGTTTGCATCAACTGGCCAAAAAATCGACTTCACCAAATCGATGTCGCATGTTGTGTTTGAATTAGCATCGTTTAGTAGTACAGTGTCACACGGAGCATGTCTTTCTATATCCTTTCTTATTAAAATAATAGAAATTTTATAGTAAAAAAATGTTCTCTAATAATTTATTAGAATAGATCTCCAAATATTGTAAGTCAGATTAAGTAATAAAAAATGGTAAAAAATGTCCTCTAATAGCTTCTCTAAATAGATCTTCAAATATTACAATAGCCAGAGATTAACTCTGAAATACGTATAAGATATAAAAGGAATTGTTGAGGGATAAAAAGACATAGGAGTGATTTTTATTTAAATTGCTCTCCACGTGATAATTTAGAGAGTGAATTTAAGAAAGTCTTTTGGGTCTATTTGGCAGAGCTGTGCTCCCTGATTCTCTAGCTGTGCTCTCTGATTCTCTGGTGAAGTAATTCTGAGGTTGAAAATGATTTTCTTTGTTTTTTTAGCATAAACTCTTAAAATCACTATGGAGAATCACTTCATAGAATCAGAAGAAGCTATTTTTTCAGCTCTCAGCCTCTTAGTTCATAGAATTTTTCTAGAATTTTCATGGTACACGCGTGCGTGTGCATGTGGTGTGAGTGTGGATTGTGTACGTCTAAGTTATATCCGATAAAAAAACAATATCAAGGGGGAAAAGACTGAGACCATGCAGTCAACGTGCTAGGTGGCACTCCTACACTAATGGAACTAAAAGATGCATGTAGAACTACTGCAGTTTGATGTTGTCACGGCGTGCTTTGATGTTCTAAACTTGGTCGGCAGCTTACACGCAGTATTTGCAATCTTGCCTCAACCACACAACCACATGTTCAAGTCTTTAACCAGGCCGGTTCATATGACATTACTTAGACCCGATGAGAGGCACACAGCAAAATAAATACGTCTGATTCCAATAAATTATTGCCACAAACCAAGTTTAGAGTCTATAAGAAATAAAATCCGATAGATGACCCATCATTATCTACTTGCACACAAGATATTTGTTGACATCACAAAAACAAATCGGCCAGTGAAAGGAAGAAGCTTGTTCCTCAATTTTTTTGTTCTTAGAAAAGGGCTTGTGCTACTTGCTACTCCTTCAATCCTAAATTATAAGTCATTTTAACTTTTTTGGAAAGTCAAACCATTTAAAGTTTGATCAAATTTATATAATAAAATAATAACATTTATGATACCAAATAATTATAATTATATTCTTCATTCATTATATTTTCATAGTATATATTTATTTGATGTCATAAATTTATGTAATTTTTTTTCTATAATTTTGGTTAAATTTGAGATGATTTGACTCTCAGAAAAAAAATTAGAATGACTTATAATTTGAATGAAGAGAGTACCGTAGGACTAGTAGTAGTAGTCAACAAATTCCTACGGGGAAAAAATCAAGATGGCCAACGATGTGTCGGCGGTATGTAACACTACCCTTCTACTTCCTCCATTCCAAATTATAAGACATTCCAAAAATCTTGAAGAGTCAAATGATCTCAAGTTTGATCAAATTTATATGATAAGATAATAATATTTATAACACTAATTAAGTATCATTAGATTCTTCATTAATTATATTTTCACAGTATCTATTTGATGTTATAAATTTTTGTAATTTTCTCTATAATTTTAATCAAACTTAAGATGTTTTGACTTTCTAAGATTCTTGAAATATCTTATAATTTGAAATGGAGGGAGTATGAATTAAGTCAAGAAATAAACAGAAATTGCAGTTGGTTAAGAAATACTCCTTCCGTCCATTAGTCTAAAGTGCCGCTCTCCCATTTCTCTTCGTTTCCAGGTTCCAGCGCTCGCAGCTCCTCCAATGCAAGGCCACTTGAATGCACCGTTCTTCCATTCAAACGCATGTGAGCAGCTCTGTAGGTGTAGCCTGTAGGTACCTTTCTTTTGGCTAGCTTGGGTATCGGATTGGGATAGGAGCAGCATGGCGATGACTTGGGAATTGACCTGGGACTCGTGTGGTCTCCAAAGGAGCCAGTGCACGGATACAATTGGCAGCTTGGCAGGCCATGGCCAGTGCAGAAGAAGCTGCGGATTGCCTGGCCGGAGTAGCGGCGACAATTGCAGTCGCAGAACTCGGAGGAGCGCCGCCGCCGGCAGAGACAAGAAGGAGAACGGCAGAAGAACCGGTAGGGCCCGAATTTTGCGGGCCGAAGTATATTTATTGGGCTGTATCGAGGCCATAGCTCACTATGGATGGATGTCACTGGAGTCGACCCGAGAGGGCCCTTTCTGTGGGAAAATATGTAGCCCAAGAATAGCCTAATAACTAGGAGTAAGTTAAAATGTTAAATGCAGAGGCCATGGCCCATCAAACGAGGCTGCATGCGGGGCGTATTGGGCTTCTTGAGTGGACTCATTGTCGTGTCAACAAGTTTCTGCAGAATTTCTAGAGAATGGCACACGAATGTTGGCAACTGGCATGTTGCAATTAACTTTTCGTAAGGCCCCGTCGCTTCCTGGGAATGAGCCCAGGAAGAATTCTGGGCCGGAATCATTATTAATTTATATAAGATTTTAATGTTCGGAATGGTTCCTCGCGTAATATTAGCTAACCGAACGGAGCCTAAACAGTTTGCATGACCATCCGCTCCGTTTTTTTTCTTCTGATGAAAGAAATCTTTGGCGGTTGTAGTGCTATACTGGAAGACGGATCATACATCGGATGTACAGTGAGAGTAAGTGCCACGGTCGTCCTATGAGGACCATCTGCACTATTTTTTTTCATGGAAAACAGGGATCTAGCTCATACATTACGGCCTTGTTTACTTGAACTAAATTCTACCCTAATCTAATCCAACACATATGGATTGAGGTGAATCCGATAATACTTATATATAAAAAGTGAGAGAGGCCGCCGCATAGAGAAGAGAGAGAGCTGGGCACAGGGAGTGAGAGGCTCCTCAACCCTAAGTCATGCTTATATATGTGGACACAAATAACGGGCCTGTTGGGCCTCGGGCCTTTTTACGGAAACGGACCTCTTAAGAAGTCCACCTCCGAAAATGGCTTGATTTTTGAAGGCAGACGTCTCCATAAACCGATTTTAGGACTATCTCCGTAAATACATTTTGCGAGATGATTATATATGAGGAATCAATTTCCCTGCTAAAATTCGCCGTCAGTGGACAAATCCTATCCGTTCATGTTACAAGTTCACGTGAAGATTTTTTTTAAAACAAATCAAATAGGAGAGCTATTGATTACATTAAAACGAAGAATCAATCAAGATTGGGCACAACAAAGATACAACAACCCGAAAGGACCAGATCGGTTGGACTCAAACATCAACACGCGTCGCAACACCGTGCCAGACTCGACTATACATTAGATTGGCACTCCACATGCACCACGCTGCACCGCCAACACTAGGCTGTTAGGCTTCTGCTAGGAACTCAACAGATACTCGGAATAGACAGAGTTTAGAGAGGAGGAGAGCAACAGAGAGAAGATGATGTTAGATTTAATAATGGGCTTGGCCTATTTTAATTCAATTAAATGAAATAAAATCCTAAGACCGTATTACATAGCGTGTGCATTATAGTTTAGTCTCATACGCGATTTTGACTGGACGATGACTAAACTTATATGGGTCAACTGTGTGTTTGCCAATATTGAGAAGTTGAGAAAGGATGAGGACGTGCCACACATGCCCCCCCGCCGCCAAGCCATGTCATGGCGTGGTTTGAGCCGAGCCGGCATGGTGTGGTGCGGGGCGCGGGTTGGTTTTGCCACTTAAGCCAATTGATGACATGAGTTTAAGAAGTTTTTGATCGTGATCAAGGGAGCCTTTTGCCCTTCCGCGCGGTTGATTTCGGTGCTTGATCAGTTCCACTTTCGTTGGACCTTTGGGCTTCTGCGAGAGTGGGCGAGATAAGATGCCCATCATTCGCTTCCTCTTGTGCAAACACATCCACTACTTTCGCTGCAACCAAAGTTCTTCCCGTCCTAGTTCCTATTCACACTGGAATAGCGAGAGTAGGCCTATGAAACCAGCGCCGTTCACGAGTTCATCTGCTAGGGTGTAGACCGACAATCAGGTTTTTGGGGAGCGTCTTCACACGACTGCTCATTCGTTCTTCTTCCTGCAAATTCTCGATGACTTGGCCTCTTCTTCCAATGAAGGAGGTGGTGATCGACACTTCAACCTTACTACACGCATCGAGCGGGACAACTACATCGAAAAACGCTATGCCAATTAATGTCGGCTCTGGTGCCGGTGGATATATATGCTTCTGTTGCAACCCATCCTCTATTTTCTGTGATTAAAATCATGATGACCAGTATCATATACATATTCATTGCGCTTATATCACACGTGCACATGTCTGATGTCACAAATATTGTCTAATATTCTAACAAAAGACAGAGTTCAGGTTCAGAGTTCTCTTATCCGATATCCTCAACAATAAGATTACAAGGGCTTATATACCCACCCTGCACCTCGCTATCGACTACAACCAGCCTAACGACCTTAGACGACTGTCTCCCTATTGAACTCCAATATTACTGACATAGCATTGCGTCCATCAACCACTTCGGTCGCCTGGTGCCAGACGCGCAATAGTGCTACGTTGCTTAACTTTTTTTCACGAGCGTGTCATGTTGACACGTATTTCATTAAGCAGAAGTGGAGTGTCAAATATTACAATGTTCCTCGGCAATCCTAGAATTACTTAGGAAAGACGGAACCCCGACAAGGGCCGAAGAAGTGTAGAAAGCTAATTTACATGAAAACCAATGTGCGACAGATTAGCAAATGCCGCTAAGCTATGCAGCTGCTTGAAACCGGCTAGCATCCAAAGGTTTGCTTCATCGGCGATAGCTCGAAGCACCTTAGCCGCACTGTAGGTGATGTCGTTGAAGGTTCTTGAGTTCCTTTCCTTCCAAAGGTTCTAGCCGACGAGGAAAGCGAAGGAGTCGAAGCCCCGCCTCAGCTCCTTTGGGATCAACTTGCGCAAACGCAGCCACCAAGTCCAGAAGGTGTCCTCCGCCACGAACACCACTTGATCAATACCAATCACCCCAACGCCGCGTGCCAGACCTGCTGACTGAAGGCACAAGCGAGCAAGATATGGTCGATCTCCTCCACCCCGGCTAAGCATAAGACACAGTTTGGCGACTGCTGTAGACCCGCCGATGCCGACGAGCAGCCGTCCATCACTTCCTGTGCAAAGCCAACCAAAAGAAGTGCTTGACTGAATACCAGACATTACCTCCCCCTCGGAATCTAGCTTGCCCCCAAGCTAGGCTACTTGGGTAGCATCGATGGAGATCGTTCACTTCTTCCGAAGTTGTCAATGACGATGGCAAGGAATTTCAATGAACCAAGAGACAGTGTTGTTGCTCCTCTGAACTGAATAGGGTGCACTTCTTCTTCGGGGTAAGTGGGAACAAGCCGAATGTCATCCTCCCCTGCACAGATGGTGCCACTTGGCGCTTCAACTGAGAGACATGCACAACATGATGAATATTGGAACCCTTTAGCAGCGCCAATTTATATCCTACAGTCCCCACCTTAGCCAGAATTTTGAAGGGACCATAGTACTTGAAGCTCAACTTCGGACTGGAACGAGGTGCTACTGAAGTTTGTATATAAGGCTGTAGCTTCAAAAATACCATCTCCCCCACTTGGAATTCTTTCTCAGTTCTATTTTTATCAGCTTGAGCCTTCATTCTCTGTTGTGCCCGATGTAAATGATGCTGGATGCAATCATTCAACAGATTCCTTTCTGACAGCCATTGCTCCAACTTAGGAGAATGATGTTTCCAGTCATTTGTACGATAAAATTATAGGACTTTTAAGCACGAGTTGATTGGCTAGTCCTTACAAATCAAAGCACCAAAAAAAAATTGGCACAAAACAGATTATTTGCAATGACTAATTATGCGATACAAACTAACAATGCTTTGTTTGTTAGGAATTTTCGCACACAAAGTTGCTTGGTGAGCAGGGTGCTCTTTGCGGAAATAAAATATAATCTTGTCCTCAATCATAATCATATATACTACTGGAGTTGGAGTTATCATGAGTTCCACTACTAGAGTTGGAGTTATCATGAGTTCCACTACTAGCTGCCGCTGCAGGGAAGTCAAAGTCATGTACCCTTGGAGCCGGAGGGTCATCAGCAGGTAGAGGGTCCACTTCCATGGTGCCCTCCATCATCCACACCACGCTCCTCATCGTTGGCCTCATCGATGGTTCCCCCTGCACGCAACAGATAGCAATGCGCGCGAACCTCTCCACCCTCTCCAGGTCCTGCAGCGCCTCCTCGTCTCCCTGCACAGCACGCCCAACATCGCCTTCCCTAACCAGGTCCGACACCCATGCTCTCAGTGTCACGGGCATGCCTAGGTCCTCCGATTCATCGTCGTCGCCGCTGCATCGCGGCCCATCCTGGCCGTCGTCTGCCGGTGCCGGTGATGGTGGGTACCTCCTGCAGCAGATCATCTCCAGAAGAACAACGCCGAAGCTGAACACGTCCACCTTGCTGTCCACCTTCCTCTCGCTGCTGAACCACTCCGGCGCAAGGTACCCGAGCGTGCCTCGGACATGGGTGATGGTCTGCTTCAGCTTGTCGCCGTCGAGGAGCCTTGCGATCCCAAAGTCCGTTATCTTGGGGATTCTCTTGTCATCCAGCAGGATGTTGTCGGGCTTGATGTCGCAGTGGACGATCTGAGCTGTGCAGCCGTAGTGCAGGTACTCCAACCCCCTTGCGATGGCCATGGCGGCCTCGGCGCGCCAGCTCCAGGACGGCCTCTCGGAGGGCTTGAAGAGGACGTCGCCGAGGGAGCCTCCTGGCATGAACTCGAAGACGAGCATCCGGTGCACGCCTTCCTTGCAGTAGCCGACCATCCGGACCAGGTTCCTGTGGTGGATCCTGCCGATGGACTGCACCTCGTTCTCGAACTCCGTCTCCTGGTACTCGTCCGTGCTCCTGAGCTCCTTCACGGCGACATCGTGTGGTTCCAGGGACTTGACGATGCCATGGTAGACCTTGCCAAAGCCGCCCTGGCCAAGCAGCTTGCTGAACCCGTTGGTCGCTCGGCGGAGCTCCTTGCGAGTGAAGACCGTCGCGCTCAAATGCTTCCTGTTTCTTTCCTTCTTGTTAGTGATGTAGCAATGCACTAGGAGGATGCAAGCAGTGGCCAAGAATAACATGCCCAATCCAGCAATGACTGCGTAAGGCAGGATCACAGCAGGGGGTCCTTCGATCCGCACCTTCACCAGCGTCCTCATGCTCGTGCCATTTTGTTGCCACCCGGTTGTAAGCATAGCAGCCTCCAAGCAGCTGTTGCTACTTCCGTCGAACAAGGCAGCTGCACAGAGGCAGTTGTGCAAGCACAAATCTTGGCATTGCTCCGCCGTGATGGACTTGTGCTGCTCGTAGAATATCGGGTTTGCCCAATATGTGTTGGGCAACTCCACGAGCTTGAACTCGGAAGAATGGCTGTTCTTCCCGTCATCGCAGGTATCCTGAAGAAATGCTGGAGCACAGCCCTCGTACCTAAACTGTGTGTGCAAGAAGGTGTAGCCACCTAGACACTCGCAGTCGAGCCGGTTGTCGGCGTCGTACACACAGTACGAGTTGGGTCCACACATGCCACGCCGGCCGTTGGTCACCGCTTGGCAGCCGTCGCTTGGTACCGGCGGGTTCACGACGGACCATGTGGCGTTGCCGCTGCCGGCGGTGTTGTTGGGGAGGATGTAGACACGAAGGATTCCATCTGGGTCCAGCGTGGCGTGCTGGTAGAAGAACCTACTGCTGGTGGAAGAAGGAAGGGGCTGAGGGGCGGCTGTCAGGTTCCGGCTGGTGCCGTCCGTGAGCCGGTAGTAGAGGTGGCCGACGAGCTCGGCGTCGAAGAAGAGCGTCGTGTTGCCATTGTCGACACAACAAGTGCCGCTGCTCCAGTAGGCGTTGATAGGGGCCGTGGGGCCACTACCTGGCAGGTCCGTCCTGTACATGACGATGTTCCCATCCTTCTGAACGATGAAAATGAAGCGGCCGGCTGAGAAGTTGGTGTCTGAGGCCCTAGACCGAAGGAGTGTTCCAGGGGCCATGAGCTGCCCTGGGAGGAGAGTGTCCGTGGGGTGTCCAAAGCTCTCCCAGACGACGGTCTTGCCATCTGCGCCAAGGAACTGGAGGTTGCCGGTGTCCCGTAGCACGAGAAGGGAGCCGTAGTTTTGGCTAGCGTCAGTGTATGGGGTCCATGCATTGCTGGTTCCAGGATTAGCAAGGGAGAGCTGGCCGGTGGTACTGAGGCTCAGGACGGACTGGCCTCCGGCGACCACAGCGGAGCCTGAGCCCGCGTCTGCGGCGAACCACACGACCCTGCCAGGATCAAAGCGAAACCATATCGCTAGGAGGAAGGAGCTGGAGGAGGCTGCGTTGGAGTCGGGGAGGGCGCGGAAGCCGAAGGCGAAATCGCCGGAGGGGCTGGTGACGTAGTTGGGTGGCTTCAGGCTGTCGCCGGCGGCTAAGCTGCTTGGGGTCGACATGATGGCCAGAACCACGCACGGCTGCAGAAGAGGCATGACAAGGAGGAAAAAAGCAAGGTGTAGAATTAATGGCTTCTTCATTGCTGGAGCTCTATGCGTGCCTCGAAAATCAGCAAGCTCGCTGGCTAGCAGAATGGCTCTAGCAATACGAGGATGAGGATCGGAACACTGCCTCCTTATTTATGCCTTCCGTGCTCGGACGGCTATATGGAAAAGCGCCAAAGCGGACGCACGAAACAAGCGATGAAATTGTGCTGTAAATGTCGCTCAAGTTGGCAAGTTCCTGTCTTTTGTCTCAAGCAGAAAACAGGATCTAACATGCATGCATGGTTGCCTCTCCGTGTATGAACTAGCGGTTTCTGACTACGTCGTCGTCGCCCAAGTTGTTGACGCTCCTTCGCCACGCACTTGCGTCGTTGTCCGAGGGCCACCGCGCACGCTTCATGCCCCAACGAGTGAAAGAAGTTAAGGAAAGTTCCGTTTCGCTCCAACCGTCAACAGCTCTTTATAGAGAAAAGAAAGGTAGCCCTGTGTCACTTTAGTTTATGAATCCGAACATATGCCTTCCAATGCTACTAGACGCTTTGACCATGACTGTGTTTGACCTACAACATGAAGGTTGGCCAGCGCAATTGCATGGGTAGCATGTTTTGAATTTAATTTCTATAATAGGTGTGCCATATATGCATACTATAAAGGGAAATCCAAAACTAATTACTAGCAAGTGCCTACGTGTTCAAAAGTCCAACAAAACACCTAGACAAAACACAAGTTGACTAAAAGTTTTACAAAATGAGTGTTTTCTATCTGTGGTCTCAAATTCCGGTCACAGCCTGAAATTGCTACCATCAGAATTTCAGAGAAAATTTCGGACCAAGGTCGCTCTGTCTTAATTCTAATACCGCAAATTTGGGACGGAATTTCAGAGACCTAACGTTTTTTCTCTCACAGACTTCACGCACAGTTTCAAAAATTCCCATAGCTCGAAAATTCTGACCCCCACCGAAAAATTTCTTATCCTTGCCCGGTTTCACAATTTCAAAATTTTTAACGCAATTCAACACAACAAGAGTAGAAAAAAGTGGGTTAGGAGCCTCAATAGTTTCGTGCAACAAGAGTATGAAAAAATAGTGGGTCGAATTCAACAGACAAATAAATCTTAACGCGGCTTAACAACATACTATTCTAAGCCACATTGAAATAAATAAGTGCCAATTTAGTAACAATGTCAAAACAAGTGTATGATAGACAAGTTCTCCACAACTATCTCTTTTATTATACGTTTGCCCGTGATGTAGCTAAGATATTATGTATGGATACAGGAGCTATACAACGTCATGAATTCCCATCATACGCCAATAGGTCGGTCACAAAGCTATTTTCTAGTCTTCGCTCTTCGGTCATCATGCGCAGAAGACAAACATATGCAATAAGTTGGAATTACATGTGACCATGAACATAAAGTGTTGTACTCACTGTACAAATTGGCATGAGCTGTCCATTGTTCCACACGGACATGAACTGCAGAATAGTGAAGGCAGATAAATTCCTATAGCAAAATAAAGAGTCAACTATTTAACCCTAAACATATAATTAACTTATTACACCATATATTTGTGTGTGGTTCAAATGAAGTTACCCGTCTTCTATGTCACTTGGGAGTATATGTTTCCACTAAAAGACATCGACGAGACGTATAGGGGACTGCACTTCCATTGCAAGTATATAATCCTTGGAAATTGATAATTATATGCAGATAGCACTTGTATGGCATATCTTTACACCAATCAGGAATAGAAGTAGGATCAAGCACATTTAGATTTTTTTCGTTGTGGCTAGGTGTTGCTCGTGAAGCTCCCAACTTGTATGTTGTAGCTCTAGGAAGTTTGTGTTACCCATCTTTTTCTAGTGGATTGTGCTAGGCTTGATCTTTGTGATCGCCTTGACAAAAGAGGGGGTTGAAAGAGGCTTAAGACCTTTGTGTTCTCCTCAATAATATGGGCATAGGCACGCCTTGGTGGTGTGGTCGAACCTTGGTTTAAATAGCGTGTTCGCATTTGCTCTAGTTCTTTGTTTGCTCTTTCCCATTCTACCAGCAACAAAAAATTTAGGGCTTTCCAATGATCGAGTTGAATACGCTTATCGTATCCCTCTACACGTATGGTAACCTAAGATCTACTTTTCATCGATTAAATATGCAGTTTGCTCGATCTCTATCTTCCCAAGACCGGAAATTCAAGGTCCCTCTACTTTCCATCGGTTAAATACCGTACCCCTCTACTTTTCATTGGTAACATGAATAATATATATCAAGTCGTGTTACCTAAAACAACAATACTAGCCGCACAATTGGCACTGACCACTTGTGCACGTGCGTTGTAAGGAGCATACAAATTATTGCGCTGTCATCTAGACTCTCGGACGATTTGCATCTTAGAGATTGATTCAATAATCGTGTCATATATTCTAATATGTCTTGGAATCAGGCTCTATACTATTGCTCGACGCGTCTTGGAATCAGACTCTGTATCATTGTTAGACATGCATTACTCTAAGCCTCTAACTCAATGAGGACATGACGTGAGTCCAGGTGAGACAAGGGACAAAGAGGGGTGTAACGCGGTAGCAATTGATGGACATTAAAAAAAAGACAGTTGGAAGAATACTTTTTTTATTTAGTATAGATATATTCAAATTATATACTTGCAGTTTTAAGTAAAGGCAGGGTTTGGTCATGCCATATTCGAGCCCTCTCGTGTACCATTTCAGACCATGACTTCTAGACGTGTGCTGGAATGGCATAATAAGGTTTTTCCTTAGCACTAGCACGAGCCATGGAACATGAGCCTCCCTTCATGTCGTGTCAGTCCAAACACGTCCGTTAGTAGTACTATACTAATCTTCTTCTTGCTCATCGGTTTTGCAAAGTTTTCATTTCACCAAGATCAGATCGTGAGTTTCGCAGCTATTCTAAAGGATGTCGGTGAGAATGTCTAGTTACTTAAATTTATCTTTTTATAACTAACAAATGGCTATGGATTCCACACACAAAAGAAACACTTCATGTCTCCTTGAATTGTCATTGTTAAGCAAGGCTAGATGATCTATTTTCATGTCATGTTGGTTCAAGCATGACAATTCAAAATACGAGTCGTGTCATGCAGCCCATCATGTCAAAGTATTAGACACGGCACAAGCCTAAAAGTTTAGGTGTCATGCGTTGGTTTGAGTCATGCTGCAAGCAGCCCTAAAATGACACGGCTGAAATCTAGCTCTAGCTAGAAAAAAATTGTGGGTGAGACAAGGAATTTATGGGTGACTTGAATATCTGGTCTATACAACTTGTTTTTTTTAACTGATTGAGTTTCTACATTTTGTGCCTAATATTTCTTTATTCCATAAAGATTGTAGGCATATACTCCCTCCGTTTTAAATTACACGACGTTTTGGTTTTTCTAAATACATAATTTTTGCTATGCATTTAGATATACACTATGTCTAGAGACATAATTAAAGTAAAGTGCGAAGAAAAGGTAAAACATCTTACAATTTGGAATGGAGGGAGTAATAAAAATCATCAAACAATTGAATGTGAATTATATCCTTTATTGTCTCATATCAAATGCTACAAACTAAGATCGAAATTGCTGTCTACATTATTATATTGTATTGACCAAGATAAAGTGACAAATAAAGACAACCGAAAGTAACAACAGCATTAACCAAACAGAAGCTTGATGTCACCGTTCATCTCCCTGCAGTCAAGTTTTCCTTTTCCCGTTTCATCATCATCATCATCAGCTGTATAATAAGGAACAAGTTAACTTCCAAAAAAACAGAAGCATCTTGATGCCACGGTCGAAAGAACTCCTGATCGAGAGTGCTCCTTTCCTGGTGACACAGCTGGCGAGCATCCCTGTGCCGAGCGGCGCCTTGAGGATGACGACGGAGGTAATGACGTCATTATTCACGAGCGGGCCGGCGAACATCGGTGGGCCAAATGAATAGTCGACCTCCCTGGTCCGTCTCCTCCCTGGCGAACCGGAAGAATTCGCCTCCCGGATCATGTGGATGGCCTCCATCTCCATGGTAGACGAGCCGAGCACCTTCTCTACTGGCGAAGACGACCTCGGTAGCGAGGCCGTGAGCACGTCGAAGCCGGAGCAGAACTTGCCGCAGTGGGCCTTGTACTGCTTCTTGAGGCCGTCGACGTAGCCCGTGGGGAAGTCCAGCACGGGGCTGCTCCGGGAGCGGGCCGGGCTTGAGGCTGGGGTTGAGAACTTGTCCCGGTCCCAGATGGGCTTCTTCACCTTGTGCTCCGTGAGTCTAGTTTCCTCGCCGCGCCCATGCCATTCGTCTGCCAACGCGTGGTTGAGAGCCGCAGGCCCATCACGAACCCGCCGAGAACTCGTACTCGGAGTACTCATTTGGTGAATCCAATCCTTCCTCCGATGAGACCCCCAAATCATCTTCTCCTGTACATTTTTTGAGAAAATTATCTGTGTCTTTTTTTTTCTGAACTTTCCTACTAGACCCCAAAACTATTTTTTCACTTACCTACATGGCCTTTCCGTTAGTTTAGCTATTTAACGGTGTTAAGTGAATAGTGAAATGATCATTTTACCTTTGGCAAAAAAAAAGATTGAATAGCATAGTTCAAAGTTTAGTTTATCTATTTTAGATTTGGAGCAACGTTGCGCATGGTTTAAAGTTTTTGTAATTGCATAAAATTAAAAATGTATTAATTCAGAGGGCCTTATTCACTTACAGAAAATACTTTTTTCTCCTTGCTCTAATCGATCTCCTTCCCGGTCCGTCTGGCCGTCTGCCAAATCCTAGTTGCTGAGATGTGGCTCCCCGTCCCATTCCTAAGCTGGTGGACTTGTGTCCGATGACCGGCGCTTGCATTGGTGCGAAGAGACGTAACGGACATGTCCAAGTCAAAAACACTCCTTAAGTGGTGCACACTAATTGAGCTTATTTAGTGTGGACAAACGTAACTTACGTGTTGATTTCTGGAAAGAAAGGCGTAGTCCTTTTATAAATTAAAAAAAAACGACGAAAGGAATCTCCCGATCCCAAAAGGCACAACTGAACAGCAGCGAACTAAACACAGCCTTGGCAATCATGACCCTATTCCAATCAGGCTTCTTTTGAAAAAAGGAATCTTGACCAAGATATATAAAAAGAAAAACTAGCTAGTGTTCTTCCATTCAGCTTTCAGCTTAGGCACACGTACATTAAAGATCTCTGTAGGTACTTTCGCTTCTGACTTAAGAATTCATCATCTTAATTATTTATGCATAAGAACCAATGAACCATGGCCCTTGATCGAGCCACGTACGGTTTGGTTAGTTTTGGTGATTCTGGTGGTTCAATGTGAGTATATATATGGTGGGAATAACAAGATTTGTTTGCATACAATACAAGGATTTACTCAAGTGGACGCGATATGTAAACAAGACTATCCTGGTGAAAACAGTACACGGGTCACCGATGCTTTTTAAAGACGTGAATATTGGGATGCGATCAGCAACAGCAAAGTTGGCTGGCTGTGGGTCGGTCACTCCGTCCTGCGTGCATGCATTTCCGTATGATCGCTTTTCGCTCGCCCCCGTCTTCTTCCTCTTCTCGTCTTTTTTATGAGAACTCAGATCGTTGCCTTGTTGGAGCAGGTACAGCGTGTGGCGTCCGGCTTCCTGGATCCAACATGGAGTCATGGAGTACTTTGGCGTTTGATTAGCAAAAAGACGCCGGCTTGTATGTAAGCAATATTTTTCTTGGTTTCCCCTCGAACCGCCGGGAGTTCTTATCTGCATGCTTATTTTTTTATTAACACGAGTGAAACTCGACTATATCCACTCTGCTGCATTCTGAGGCTCTCATACTGTAACCAAATTGTGTTAGTCTATTCCATGATTAGTTAGTGATCCGATCCTATGTAGACATCAGTAATGAGCAGGCGGACCCATCCCTCACTCCGACAGCCACTGGAGCTGCTGCCTTGATTCTGGGTGATTCGTTCCTCACTTCCATCTTTCTCAAACCGCTTTACACACTACTCCTTTGCGGCTTTGCGCGGTGTCCTCTGCCAAAAAGGAAAAGTAGTAGCACCCACGTTGCCCTCAAGCTAATTCCATTTCAGCTAAAACCAAACAAACGGCAGATCAGGAGAGGGGCACGCCCGGCTCGATCCTTTCCTCCAGTCCAAAACAGCAGAACAGCAGACAGTAGTTCCCTGATCTAAAGCAAATCTTGTTACTGTACAACAATCAGTGCACAGTGGATCGATGTCCCTCCTTTGTCAAAGAAAGAACAGAACCGGTGAGGATGGCAACCTTTTGCCCCTTCCCATTCCTCCAAAGCGGTAGTCAACATCACAGCACCGGAAAGCAAACCTTAACGCAATCATACATGACCCCGCCCGTCATTGGTGGAGCATCCTCCTGGCAAAACAGGCTCCTTTCACCCAAATTATAAGACGTTTTGTTATTTTTAGATTCAATAACTTTTACTATAATTTGGAACAATGGGAGTAAAACCAACGGGTGCTCTCTCTCTTTATGTGATTTTTTATTATTCTTTTGTTTTCTATATTTTTATCTTTATTTTTATTTCTTTTTTGCTGTAGTAATTAATTATTTTATTTTTTAAATTTTTTTATGTTTTTATGTTTTTTCGGTTGTCTTTTATTCTTCTCTTCATTTTCTTTATATTTTTTTTCTTTCATTTATTTCTTTTTACTTCAATTAATTATTTTCTTTTTTTCTATTTCTATTTCTTTTTTCCTTTTCTTTTAGTTTTCTTGCTTGCGTTTTTTCTTTAACTTAAGTAGACAACCAAATTAGTCTGCCATATAGGAAACTTTAGGACATTAGTTAAATGCTTTGACCGGCAAGGCCAAGCAAATTTTTCCTTCAGATTGTAACCAATGTTTCCTTACCAGTAGGAACAGGATTCTATATATCAAAAGAAAAGCTGGTTGACATTCAACCTTAGTTTTCACCGAACAAGCAATAGTACATGGTAAGGGCCTGTTTGGATCAGCTAGCTAGTTATTAGTTGAGCCAAAAATTAGTTCAAATTAGCTAAGATTGGCTAGTTAGTTGGCTAACAACTAATTAAAGACTTATCTAAAAGTATAGCTCACCTATTAGCCCTCCTGTGTGGATGCACTAAAGCTAATTTAGCTAATTTTTAGCTAGCTAGTGATTAGCCCTTGTATCAAACTAAGTCCTAGCTAGGTTTGGTTAAATCAAGTTATGCAGCACTCCAATGTCAATTTACAAATGGGAAAATATGGCCAACCAAAATTACTATTTTAGTATTTTTGCAGCAGATCAACGACGTTGGCATCCGGATCAACCGGCGGTCCACTCCAATCGCGGCCATGACATCGGATCGGAGCGAAAAAAAAAACAGGGATGTGCTATGTACGAGAAGTAGGCACGCACACCGAACTGATCCTAGCCTAAGGTTCCTAAGCAGAGCTAATCCCTAGAGGGAAATCTGTGGTGGATGGCGCTGGAGCGGCTAACCGGCGATTTGCATGTGGTCGCCGCCGACTGGGAGTCGGTGGGCCGGGCGTGGACACCGTGGCCGGGATAGCCAGCGGCAGAGCAGGTCTAGAACGATCGCCGGAGAGGTGGCCTAGAACGGAGTCGGAATCGAGTTCGCCTTAGGAGATCCGAAAATTCCGAGGGCTTTCCATCACGTTTTGCCCCAAGGTCGGTCATCAGGTGAGAGACCCTACATGTCCTGATGTCCACAACACCTTCTCGTTGCCCGAGCAAGTTTTCCCTCCATCCTCTCCTCTCCTCTCCTCTCGCAGGGCAGGGCGGCAGCCGCGGCCGTTGCTGCCCATCTAGTCACACAGGTCAGTACTCCGTAGGTCACAGCAGCAGTACTGTTAGTACTGTGCGTCTGCGCACCTTGGGGTGGCCTCCTCGCAAGGTGGAGCGGTCCACACGGCACCACGTACTACTGGCAGGCGTCAGCCTAAAAAGACCCACATGAATCCGCAGTCTCCTGCCTGCCTGGGCGGCCCGCCCGAGCAGCGTTCCGAATCATGCGTGCGCCGTGCGCGGAACCAGCCGGACCCGAAGAAGAACGAAGAATATTTGCCAGGCCAGGCGGCCACACGGCGCGCGCGCATGGGCGCCGTCACCGTGTGACGCGTGTTTTTGTCGTGCACGGCGGCGCAGCGGAAACCGTCGCCGGGTCGGTGGCGAGTAGGTGGAAAGGGGGCGCGGCACTCGCTCTCTCGCCCGGCCGGCCTCGGCGCACGTACGGCGCGACCGGCGCCTGCTGCCCCCTACGCCGCGGTCGCGTACGAGTCCATCGGCTGGACGCTGAACGCCTGGACCTGGACCTGGACCTGTACACAGTGTCTCTGATTCTCTCGGTAACGCGTACCGCGCGCTCTCTGAGTTCTGCGAATCTGTGACTGGGCTCTACAGGCGCTGGCTCATGGATGCCACGCAGCTATAGGGAACGAAGAACGAACAGTGCAGTGGAGACGGAGTGGAGTAGTACGTACTAGGGACTGCAGAGTACAGAGTGCATCGATCGGGTCGTATGCAGGCCGTTCATGGGTTTGATTTCAGCTTTTCAAAACAATGTAATCCGTCGTGAGCCAGCCGGCAGTCCGCAGGCAGATGCATGCACGCCTTGGTGGTGTGGTCGAACCTCGGTTTAAATAGCGTGGTCGAACCTCGGTTTAAATAGCGTGTTCTTGAGCTCTTGCTCTAGTTCTTTGTTTGCTCTTTCCCGTTCTACCTGCAACAAAATTTTTAGGGCTTTCCAATGATCGAGTTGAATACGCTTATCGTATCCCTCCACACGTGTGGTAACCTAAGATCTACTTTTCATCGGTTAAATATGTAGTTTGCTCGATCTTTATCTTCCCAAGGCCGGAAATTCAAGATCCCTCTATGTTCCATCGGTTAAATATCAAATATCGTACCTCTCTACTTTTCATTGGTAACATGAACAATCTATACCTAATATTAAAGTGGCAAAATTTTCCTTCATCCATTTTTTTCGTTCGACCCTCTCTTAACTAACTTCGTGAAAGGTAGTTTGGAAAAATAGGAATCATAATCCAATTAGATCTCTCCGATCCCGAGTAATCTAAATATAGTAATCCGATCCTAATCCAAATAGAAAAATATAAGAATGAAAATATCTTCTATCTCTATATACGTACCTTCTATACCTGATATTAAAGAGCTTTTGTTGCTTGTCTGTCATCCAAAGCGAACACGGTACCCAAAAAAAAAAAAGCGAACACGGAAAAGTCTGGTGGCCAATCTGCTGCGAGTTGTTGCCTGTTGGCCAATATAGAAAGCGTGTCCTTGTCCGTGTCCTTTGCTGGATTGTTTTTTTTTTTCATTTTTTCCGTTTCCGTTTTCCTCACGTTTAGTATCTTGACCATTTTCTTCTTGTTGTTTTTTGTCTCCTGTTATTCTTATATAAATAGAAAAAATAAATAATAATGATAGTATTACGTGTCTTTGATCTCTTTATCGTTTCCTAATAAATAGATATTTTTGTCACAATCAATCTAGACCAGCAGATGGTACACAACTAACTAATCTAAAACAGTTTTGTCATCCAGGCTAATACACACACATCTATACCTTAATAATATCAAAAAACACCCAAATTTTATCTTGTTTCTTCCTACACCCCTAACTACCGGGATATGACTCATCTATACTTAATATTAAAGAGCAAAAATTTTTCTCAACCTATTTTTTTGTCTGGCCCTCTCTAACTAACTCTATGAATATAGAAATTGTTATGCACATAGATAAGGTATCTATGAATATAGAAACTATAATGCACATAGATAAGGAAACCTGGATAGCTACGAATACTAATACTAATAATCCAAATAGATCCCTCCCATCGTGAACAACCTAAATAGGAATCCTAATTCTAATTCAAATACAAAAGGATAAAAATAGAAATAGTAATGTGCGTGCATCTGCCTGCCACATCTGCTTCGCCTTTTGCTGTGACTGTGACCCCCCGCTCCCACCGCCCAGGGGAGAATTTTTTTTTATTTTTAGCCCAAATTTGAAACAAATTTTAAATTTAACCCGTGTTTGAAAATATTTTTAAATCTAACCCGTTTGGCCCCGCCACCATGCATGGCGGGGCAAATGCACTGAACCCCGCCATGCATGGTGGCGGGGTGCATGGCCCACGTGGCAGGAGTGGCAGCGCGCCTCGCTAGCGTGGCAGGGGTGTACCCCGCCATGATCCGTGGCGGGGTACCCCTAACCCGCCATGATGCATGGCGGGGTACAACCCCGGCCATTTAAAAGCCCGGGCACTTCTTGTTTTTGGCCATTCATCCATTCCATTTCCCGCAGCGTCCCTCTCCGCCCCAGGACCGAGCTCCCCTCCCCTCAGCGGCCTTCTCCGGCGTCCCTCCCTCCTAGGGCTCCTCCCCGTCGGGTATCGGCCCATCGTCGGACCTTGTTCTGGCCACCCCTTCTCTGTGTGCATCGTTGTAGTATGTTTGGTTAATGTAGTTAGTAAAGTTATATTAGTTTTTATCGTATTGATATTATACATTATATAAGTGAAATGTGTTTTGTGTTGAAATCGTTTCGTGTTATTAGATGGAGGACTCGTATCGTGAGTCGATTTGGAGGAAAAAGGGTCGCCCTAGAGAGATGTACCACGACGTGTCTTGCAAGGATGCGCCCGTTCCTCCCGAGCAACCTTTACCTAACTGTGACTGTGGTCATCCGGCACACGTGGGCCAGTCGAGACATCCGGATACTGCGGCTCGTTGCTTCTACACATGTTATAGTTGTAGCGTAAGTAATTGTGCCCTTTGTTGTTCTTATTGGTTTCTGATGTTGTATTCGCGATGAGATAATTGAAACTTTTGTATAGCCCTACTTCCGGTGCTTTTTCTTCCAATGGATCGACGGCCCGGACAAGTTTGATCCAAGGATTCTCCTTTTCTACCCCGGCATTGATCATTGCAAGCGTGAGGTGTTTACTCGCTGGGTTCCGCCCCCTCCAAACCCTCCTCCTATGACGGAGGAAGAGAAGGCCGTAGCATCGGCACGGCGGCTCGAGGATCCTCCAAAGTGTCTTTGCGGAGAGCAAGCCGTGATAAACCCACGCAATGAACAAGAGTTCATTTGTGCTCTACGACATGAGGTAAGGTTTGAGTGAACCTTGGAATGTCATGTCCTATATGTGTGTTTTACTGTTTTGATTTTGTAGGATCATGATTTTCCAAAGTGCCGTTTCAAGGAATGGATCTATGGTCCAAAGAGCCATTGGCCGGAGCCGGAGAAGAATGAGGAAGTGCCAGACTGGAAGAAGAAGAGGAGGTCTATTGCGCCTCCTGTGATGTGCAAATGTGGTGTTGAAGCTAGCTACGGCCTTGTCCCTTTAGGCCTTGGTATTGGACACTTCTGTGGCCACATGATCGATTATGACGAGGTTTGCTAGGACTGTTGACACTTAGTGCTAATGTTTTATTTTGTTTACTTTGGTACGCTAACTTTGTATTCATCTATTTGTTGCAACAGAGCACTCAGAAATGCAACTGGGAATCATATGATGATGTGTATAATTTCAAGGATGAGTATAAGACAATGGTAGCACTTCGCAAGATGAGAGGATATCCTGCAAGCTACGTCACTGATTTCGTTAAGAACCATAAGAAGAAAATGCTACGACGGGCCCAAGACCTACGTGTTCGTAACCCGGAGAGTATTGCGTGGAAGAAGTGGTACGAGCAAAAGAAGAAGGATGTAGAGGAGTACCAGGCACGGAAGGCTGAAGGGGATGCAAGGAAGGCTGCAGAGGAGGCTGCGAGAGTAGAGATGCAAGGCTTGAACGATACTATTGACTCATTATGTGCGAGTGAGTCATTGCGTTTTTGGAAATTCAATCTTCTTTGTTTGACTGTCAATAAAGTCATTGCAAAGATCCTGTTAATTGTTTACATTTTGTACTTGCAGAGATTGGATGCACCGGCGGCTGGCAAGCAGATATGGCTCGTGCTAGGTACACGGAGAATAGGACAGTAAAGCGGGACGCAGGAGTTGGTGCCACCGCAAGCCGTCCGATTGTGGTTGAAGAGGAGGCCGAGCCGGAGGAAGACGACGACACCGGGAGGATAGGCGAGCTCATTCGTCTAGCCGAAGAATTGGGGTACCCTCAGGACGTTGAAGTAGAGGAGGGTCAGGCAGCGTACCACAGCCATAAGACACCGCTGTTCGACGCATGGGGGCCAACAGACATGACCGAAGAAGAGGCCGAGTTGTACTCTCAGGCCGCGGACGAGGCGGAGGTGGCTTACTACCGGCGTCAGGCCTCTCAAGCCAAGGCAGTCGAGGCCAGCAAGGGTAAGGAGGTGGTAGTGGAGGATTCAGAGTCCGAAGACGAGTTGCTTACGCAGTGGTGCACGCAATTTGATTGACGTACAAGTGTCATTGTAATAATTTGCATTGTCACGTCTTCACGTTGTCGTTGTTAGTGTTTGTCGTTTGTAGTGGCTTAGAAACTTTGTGTCGTGTAGTTTGTCAGTGTTGTACTTTGAAACATGTCATTGTAATAATTTTCATTATCATATCTTCATTCGTTTCATTTGTTGGTCCACTCACTAAGATTGTTGTGTGGTTTATCCGTGCAGTTTATAAATGCAGTTTCTTAGTGCAGTTCCTGCGCGGTCGTAGTTTCAGGGCCACCCCGCCTTGGGTGGGGGCGGGTTAGGGGTACCCCGCCATGTACCATGGCGGGGTACCCCTAACCCGCCCCCACCCATGGCGGGGTGGCCCTGAAACTGTGGCCGCGCAGGAACTATGCCTTCGTTTTGCGTCAACTGATCGTCACAAATGCAGACATGCCATGTTGAGTCATTTACAGCAAGTTTACGGAAGCTATGGCAGAAATAATTGCGTTTACGCCAAAGATTAAACGAGTGTTACCAACTACATTAGTCGAATTGAAATAACCAAGTAGAGTACTGCTGCTACACCTACACATAATTTAATTGTTCTAGCACTACATAACTATGATAACATGTGTCCGGCGCCTGCTAAATATGACTACTCTACTAATTGCCAGGGGTGTAGGGGTCTCGCGGTCTCCGTCACCTCCTCGGATTCGTAGGGACCACGTTGCTTCTCCAGCCAACGTCTATGCGGTCCCGTTGCTGCCTCTCGCGCTGCCGCCTATGTCCACGATCGAACTGCTGCGTCGACGACGGCCCCTGCAAGCAAGCAACCTGATGAGCTACTCTAAATGTTGAGCTACGAACAGTAGAATTAAAGAGAAAGCAAAGCATAGGGACCTGTTGCTCGGCTGGTGTGTAGTTCTCCTGCTGTGTGTAGTCGACCCCCTGTGTACCAAAAGGAGCACCGTACAGCTGTGAGGCACCCATCTCCTCGTGACCGGTGTAATCCCACTGGGGAACGTCCTCGTCGTCGTCGTCGTCGTCGCCACTCGTCGTGTCATACTGAAGTGCCTCATCCAAATCGTCTGGAGCCGCTGGACCCTTCCCTTTATCCTGCGGAGTACGAATAGACGAGGACGCAGCCCTGGTGTCGCTAGCAGAAGCAGATGCGGTGGACATCGTCTGGCTCCTGGACCACGTGGGGTTGTACGGTACGTCCAAAGTCGTATACGCACAGCTCAGCTTTTGAGCCAACTTTTTGCAGCCTTTTTTCATTCTCTACAGGTTTAGATGACAACAAGCATTATTAAGCGTGAATTTTAAAGGTAACTGAGTTGTAGTCACGAATGTTACTATCAAAAGTACCTTGACAAAGGCGCGAAGAGGGTTGGTCTTGTCGTCCCTAGTCCGAAAAAGTTGCCTGGAAGCTTCCTCGGAGTAGTTCGACAACTGTTGTGCCTACAACATCACACAACGTTAACTCGATCATTTCAATTGAATTTTAAAACCCTTACCTCGCTTGAGAATGTAAGTGCAAAGTACTTACCACGTATCTATTAAGAGGGGCCCTAAGAAGTTGTGTTTGCACCCTTTGCGCATCATCGAACGCATCGGCGATGTCATCCTCATCGGCCGCATCTGCAGGCATGTTGGTGTACGGGACCATGAGATGAGTCCTCGTACTTCACTGCAGCCATTGCAGGTGAAAGGATCAAGATGCCCAAGAGGGGGGGGTGAATTGGGCTTTTCTAAAAATTAATTGCAAGAATTAAATCCTATAAGCCGGAATTCACCCCTAGTGCCTACTTGTGTTCCTAGAGAGTCTACCGTTAAAAAGTTTTGCACCCTAGTTTCCAATCCTAGTCTAGCATGGCAATTCTAGGAAAGTAAAACAAGCAATGAAAGTAAATACGAGAAAGTAATTGCTTGAATGTAAAGGGGCAAGGAACACGGCGATGTTTTTCCGAGGTATCGGAGAGTCGCCACTCCCCACTAGTCCTCGTTGGAGCACCCGCGCAAGGGTGTCGCTCCCCCTTGATCCGCGCAAGGATCAAGTGCTCTCTACGGGTTGATTCTTCGACACTCCGTCGCGGCGAATCACCCAATACCGCTCACAACTTGAGTTGGGTCATCCACAAGCTCCGCCGGATGATCACCAAACTCCCAATCACCACCAAGCCGTCTAGGTGATGGCGATCACCAAGAGTAACAAGCTAGAACTCTCACTTGACCACGACGAGCCTAAATGAGGAGGTGGATGCACACTTGCTACTCTCGAATCACTAGTGAGGAATCACAAACTTTGATTCTCAAATCTCTATCCTCACTAGAGCTCTTGCACTCCCTTGCACTCTAAAGGGTTTTCTCAGATGTTTGAATGAGCAAGAGACCTCTAAAAGAGGTGGAGGGGTTGTATTTATACACCCCTCAAAGAAAACGAACCGTTATTTCTGACACGGGGTCACCGGACGCGCCGGTGCAACGCACCGGACGCGCCGGTCCCCCGTAACGGTCAAAACCCGTTTTTGAAACCGAACCACCGGACGCACCGGTCAGGTAGCACCGGACGCGTCCGACGTGCAAGGGTGCTTACTGGACTGACACCGGACGCGAGGCCGCGTCCGATGCCTGAAGACCGGACGCGTCCGGTCCTCTTAGGACCTTACTGGACTCGCACCGGACTCGTCGATCAAGTCCAGTATCGCGTCCGACGGGCGTTCTCTCTCGATGACACGTGTCGGTCGTTGACCACTGCGTCCGGTCCTCGCGAGGACCGCGTCCGGTGATCAGGCCCGAAACCTAGCGCGGTTAAGTACACACCGGACGCGTCCGGTGTTCCCGAAGACCGCGTCCGGTGCCTGGAAAACAGCCCGAAACACGTCGAAACGCGTCGCAACTTCAACCAAGTTGCTTCTAACTGAACCTTGAGCTAATCTAGGGTTGCCTAGCGCCAAGTTTAACAAGTGTGCACCACACCTAAACATAGGACTCGCCTAGGTCAAGCTACCCATTCATGCCCCCCTTTATAGTACGGCCAAAAGAGAAAAACGAAGATCCTAACGACTATTCCGAATGTGTCTCAACACTTCGTCATCCGGAACTAACCGTCCTTAATCTTGACGTCACTCTTTTGAAAACCGAAACGATTTCCATCAAGGGACACGAAACCACAGTGCTCAAAGCAGTTATCACCTCCATGACTTAACTTACCAATGTTTCTGCAAAACACACGTTAGTCATGGTAATAAAGTGTTGTCATTAATTACCGAAACCAAACCTTGGGGCCTAGATGCTTTCAATCTCCCCCTTTTTGGTGATTGATGACAACACTAAGTTTCAATGGATTAGAGTGAAGGTTTTCGAGCATGCTTGGTTCACATAAGCAAAAGACAGTAAGCATAAAGGGTTAGGAATTGCTTATGTGCTCCAAGCCAAAAGAGTGTACTTCATAAGATAAGACAAAAAGCGTTAGTACACAAAAAGATATAGCTCATAAGTAATCGGAGTAAGGCACGGAAGCACAACCTTAGAGCTATAGCTAAAACGGTGACATATATTAATCACAGTGACGAAATAAGACATTAAGACTCAAAGTTTTACGACTCGATGACAATGTCACGCGAATGCAGTGCTGAAAATAAACATGATATGCATGAATGTAGCACACGAAAAACGAAAACCCACTAACAAACTCCCCCTGAAACTACTCTCTCTCCCCCTTTGGCATCAAGCGCCAAAAACTAATCTAATCTGACGGGGGGACAGACGGAGTCGTGTCGGGTGCCGAGGTGCGCGGAGTAATCACGAAGTGAAGCGAATCCTCGGAGTCTGAGCTATCTGGCTGACCCTCTGAAGAAGCTCGTGGCTGCGAAGCGGTCTGGGTCTGAGCAGGAACAGGCACTGACTGTGTAGCAACAAGTGGATCTGTCTGAGTGACCTGAGCCTGAAGTGCGCCAGTAGCTGGGGGATCTGTCGAGGCAACTGAAGAAGGGATGGTCTCTGTAGTCCCGGTCCCTGTCGCTGGTGGAACGACTGCCTCGGAAGCTGACAACCCTGACGAAGTGTGAAACGTAGTAGTATGCGAGGGTGTCGGCTGACCAGTCAACTCGCTGTAAGTGGCACTGAAATCACCGATAGGTGTGCCTGTCAGGAGATGCGGGCGAGTCTGGTCTGACGGTGTGAACCCCGTATGGATAGGTGTGAAGCTCGGGGACTGAAACGACTGGGGAACCTGCTGCTGTGGAGATGTAAACTGAAAGCTCGGCTGTGTCTGACTAGAAGGACCGCTGGAATGCAAAGCCGGAGCCATGATAGATGCAGGCGGAGGAACCCCAACTGTGATGAGATGCCGCAGAAGGTCCATGTACTGCTGCTGACTCTGTCGCTGCATCTCAACCTGCTGCCTCTGGATCTCTAGCTGCTGTCTCTGAAACTCGTCCTGGCGAGCCTGTATCTGTGCTAGTGCTGCAGCTGTATCCTGAGCCTGGCGCTGTATCTGCTGCTGCTGCTGCTCCTGAGCCTGGGTCAACCTCTCAAGTATAGCCACCATGGCTGGGTCTGAGCGGGAGGCTGAGCCAGATCCACCGGCCTCGTGGTCGTGGGACCGAGGAGACCGGTACCTGGGGATGGGCTGATAATCCTCATCTGTGCTGTCTGAAGTGACATCCTCAGGTATTTCAGCAGGCTGAGTGTCAAGGTCTGCGAGCTCTGCCTCGGCAAGCTCGTCAACTCTAGCGTCCTGCTCAGCTGCTGTCTCAGGAACCTTAGGGCGCTCACGCTGTCCTGGTGCTGGAGCCTGCTCTCTGGTAACCGAAGCCCAAAGCTGTCTGATGTCATAGTCAGGGAATGCTGTAGTAGTGTTGGCAATCTCTGCCCTGATCTCTGGTGGCATCTGGATAGCAGATCTGATAATGAAGCAAATCCAGTGGGCATAAGGAAGCTGACGGTTACCCTTGAAGCCCTCAGCAATGGTGTCCTCCATCTCACTCAGGATAAGATCCCAGATATCAAACTGTCGCTGTGTAAGGAGGTGGTACACAACCCAAAGCTGCATCCTCGTCAGTCCCTCTCTGTAACCAAGTCTGGGCAGAAGAGTGCGTCTGAGTATAGCATCCAGAACTCGGGCTAGAGGTGTCAGGCTGGCAGGTGTACGACGTGACCCTTCGCCAAAAGGCTCGCGAAAGCAGGGTCGGACCAGGTCGGTGGGTGGCACTGAACCGCCGTGAGGGCGTCTGGGAGGTGTAGTCTGGCCATAGCACAACTGGTGGATCCTCGTGTCAGAAGCAGGTAGTCTGAGGATCTCTCGGGCTCTGGAGCTGTAGAGTCTGTGGTCGCGGCCTCTGAATGCGAAGTGAATAAACTCATGGGCAGGATCAATCCACAAAGAAGCATAGAACTCCCTGACCCATGTGCCGCAGTAAGCACCTGTCCGTCCAAGTAGATCTGATAAGCCAGGCAGATAGGACAGGTAAGGACGGAGCTGCTCTCCCACAACATCAATCAATGCCTCTAGGCGACATACCCTCTGAGGTCTGAAAGCTATGCCACTGTCGACTAGGGCCCTGTAGAAATCCTCCTGAAGTGGGGTATAGAAACCCTCTGAAGCTCTGGGATCTCTGACAGGTGGAAACCATCGGCTGACCTCCACAAACCTCAAGTTCTTCACCTGACGTGAAGAAGCACCCCTCAGGTCTAAGTGCACAACCGGGGGTGACCCTCTAACCCTGGGAGGAGGTCGTGCTCCACGACGCGGGCCCTCTGCCCTGGGTGTCACCTGTGAACGAGCACGTGTGGAGCGGCGACGTGGTGGAGACTGAGCTGCCTGCTCCTCTGTATCCTCAGTGGCCTGTGGAGCCTCAGCAGTCTGGGTAGCCTCAGTAGTGGGTGCAGTCTCTGTAGTCTGTGTCTGCTCTGAGGGAGGATCGACTGACATCTGCTCTGTCGGTGCTGTAGTCTCGGTGCCCTCAGTGGCCTCAGTACCGAGCTGTCGACCTTCAAGATGAAAGCGACGCTCGCCTATGTGTAATCCACTGCGTCTGCCACCTCTCTCTGCCTGCTCTGCGGCGTCTGCTACTGCCTGAGCGACCTCTGCATCTGAAAGAGTCCTCCTCTTCTTCTTGACTGCATACTTGATGCGCTTACCACGCGCAATCTCATCACGACGGGGAGGACTGTTGTCCCCGTCACCTGGAGCACCACCGGCGTTCTTGCAACGCACCATGCTGACTGACTGCCTGAAAGCCTCTGTGAGATGATGAACTGACACTCGAGAGGCTTGGCCTCAATCCGTATCCGCAGGCTTGGCCTCGGATTTAGCAAACAGATTAGACCTGGCACACCGACTGACTCGCTGCACGTATGGAATAGGGAGATATACAATAAGCATATATAAATATCTAAAGATGCGAAACCCTAGATAGCAAGCACGTGAGATACGAAAAGAAACGACGCTAAGCTACCTCGGATCGACGAGACGACGGTGAAGAGACGAGGTGATCTAGTTCGCGAGATCTCCCGAGATCGGCGATCGAGCACTGAAACGGCCAACGAGATAACAAGGAATTGATTTGGTCAACGGCAAGCCCTAACAAGTGAATGAAAGGAATTGAATCGAAAACGAAAACGAAAACTCGCCGTTACCTCAAGTTAGGGTTAACGAACCCTAGCCTAGGGTTTAGGGTTAAACCCTAGGTGGAGAACTCGACCGAAGGAAGAGATCGAGAGGCCCGGGCGCACGTGGAAGTAGGTGAGGCACTGGAGGAGAGTCACGGTGGGCTGGGCTTCGCCGGCGGCGAGCAGGAGCAGCGGCGCGCGGTGGTGGCGCGGGCGCGGGCTGGTTGCGGGTGCAGCGCGGCTTGGCAATGGAGGAGCGAGCAGGGGGCGGCGAGATTCGCTGGAGGGCTAGGGCACGGCGCTGGAAGGCTCGCCGGCGGCGAGGGAGAGGCACGGTAGCGGCGGAACCGGCGAGGGAGCACGGCGGATCGAGCGGCGGCGGATACGTCGAGCAGATGAAGAAAAAAGAAAACGAACGGTACGGTTATAAGAGGCGAGATCCGCTCGATTTGGAAGCACCGGACGCGGTGGTGAAAATCACCGGACGCGGTGGTGCAGCGTCCGGTGACACTCCAGTAAGCTCCTAGAGTCACCGGACGCGTCCGGTGTGAACAGACCGGACGCGGTCAGAGTCCGATGGCTGAGTGCTCGGGATTTCATAGCGGAGCACCGGACGCGGTGGTGGTAGCCGGGACCGGACGCGGTGGTGGTCAGAGGCGCGTCCGGTGCAGCGTCCGGTGCCTAGATCTGGACTTTGACTTCTGGAAAACCGGACGCGCAGGTGGACACCGGGACCGGACGCGGTGGTGAAGCAGCACTGCGTCCGGTGCAGCGTCCTGTCGCGGTTTTTCGCCTTTCTTCGTTCCGAACTTCGACGCGACTTCTCCCAATCAAGTTCCAATTCAAAGAGACACAAATAAACACCAATTGGAACCCGATATGAGTGACCTCACTTAAACCCTCAAATTTTTCAAATTATTTTGCCTTAGGCTAGTATTGTTTTTACGAAAATAGGCAATAAACCCCCCGAGGAGCAACGTATGGCCATGCAATAGAGTTTTCGGACCTTAAGGAGCGTCAAATGCTCTCTCTATTCATGGACGAACACAGAGGTTGCTCAAAGCTAAACCGAAAAAGAACGACAAACAAACAACCATGCATATGCAATGCAATACAAGAAAGTAAAGCTAGGTTGCTTGTCAAGTTTGATCCACGGTTAGGCTTCTTCACTCCTCCAAAGGAGGGTTATCGTAACCGTGTTAGGCAAGCCCTAAATGCATTGCGATAAAGTAAACATAACATATGATACAATGCAATGCAAGGGACAACACCCGCTCATTTTTTAAAGTTACTTGAATCAAGCACATTAAGTTCACTTCTTAGCCTACAAAAGGTAGCCTCGTCCAAAGGTTTAGTGAAGATATCCGCTAATTGATTTTCACTTCGTACACCTTCTAGTGATATGTCATTTTTAGCAACGTGATCTCTTAGAAAGTGATGGCGGATATCTATGTGCTTGGTGCGAGAGTGTTGTACCGGATTGTTGGCAATTTTAACGGCACTTTCATTGTCACATAAAAGTGGCACCTTTTCAAGAACAACTCCATAGTCTAGGAGGGTTTGTTTCATATATAAGATTTGTGCACAACAAGCCCCCGCGGCAATGTATTCCGCCTCGGCGGTGGACAAAGCCACACTATTTTGCTTTTTAGATGACCAAGATACTAAAGATCTCCCAAGTAAATGGCACCCTCCGGATGTGCTTTTTCTATCAATTTTGCAACCGGCATAATCCGAGTCGGAATAGCCAACTAGTTGGAATCTAGCTCCTTTGGGATACCATAAACCAATACTTGGGGTGTGCTTAAGATATCTTAGGATTCTTTTTACGGCACTTAGGTGAGGTTCTTTAGGGCACGCTTGAAAGCGAGCACACATGCACACACTAAACATGATATCGGGCCTAGATGCGGTAAGGTACAACAAGCTACCAATCATAGAACGGTAGAGAGTTTGATCAACCGGTTTACCTCCCTCATCTAGGTCGAGATGTCCATTTGATGGCATTGGGGTCTTGATTGGCTTGCATTCTTCCATCTTGAATCTTTTGAGAAGATCCTTGGTATACTTTTCTTGAGAGATGAAAATCCCTTCTCTCATTTGCTTGACTTGAAAACCAAGGAAGAATGTGAGCTCACCAATCATTGACATCTCGAACTCCTTCGACATCAATTCACCAAACTCCTTGCAATAATCTTCATTTGTTGACCCGAAGATGATATCATCAACATACACTTGACAAATGAAGATCTCCCCATTAAGCTTCTTGGTGAATAGTGTGGTGTCGACCTTCCCGATGGTGAAGCCCTTCTCAATGAGGAAGTCCCGAAGGCGCTCATACCACGCTCTAGGGGCTTGCTTGAGCCCATATAGCGCCTTGGACAACCTATAAACATGATTAGGATATCTAGGGTCTTCAAACCCGGGAGGTTGATTGACAAAGACTAGTTCATTAATAAAGCCATTTAAGAATGCACTTTTCACATCCATTTGATATAGTTTCATATCATGATGTGATGCATATGCAAGAAGGATACGAATGGCTTCAAGTCTTGCAACGGGCGCAAAGGTCTCTCCAAAATCAAGCCCTTCAACTTGAGAGAACCCCTTTGCAACTAGTCTTGCCTTGTTCCTCACTACTATGCCTTGGTCATCTTGCTTGTTTCGGAACACCCACTTGGTTCCAATGACTCTTGCACCTTTAGGACGCTCTTCAAGTGTCCATACTTCATTGCGGGTGAAGTTGTTCAATTCTTCATGCATGGCATTCACCCAATCCGGATCTTGAAGAGCTTCTTCTACATTCTTAGGTTCAACACAAGAGACAAAAGAGTGATGTTCAACGAAAGAAGCTAGCTTTTGAGATCGAGTCATTACTCCCTTTGTAGGACTCCCTATAATGAGTTCTTGTGGATGAGCTTGAAGTAGAGGTGAGTTTCTTCTATCAACCACTTGAGGGGGTGGATGGGGAGCATCAACATCTTGAGCTTGTGCCTCGGCTTGTTCATGAGAGACATAAGTATCTTCATTTTCAACTCTCTCATTCTTGTCATCATCTTGAGGCACACGTGATGAAGATGGTGGATCAATGATTTGCACATCGTCTTCATCATCTTTTGGCTTGATGTCTCCCACCGGCATGTTCTTCATGGCTTCCCTCAATGGTTCATCACCTACATCATCACAATTCTCAATTGCTCCTTGGGAGCCGTTAGATTCATCAAATTCCACATCATATGTTTCTTCAACCAACCCGGTGGTATGGTTAAATACTCTATATGCTTTGGACTTTGATGAGTAACCAACAAGAAAACCAATATCACAACGTCTTTGAAACTTCCCTAGGTGTTGACGCTTCTTGTAGATGTAACATTTGCAACCAAACACCCGGAAGAATGAGACGTCCGGCTTCTTCCCATTAAGCAACTCATAGGGGGTCTTGCCAAGAAACTTTTGGAGGAAGAGGCGATTTGAAGCATAGCATGCGGTGTTGATTGCCTCGGCCCAAAACTTCTCGGGAGTGTTGTACTCATCTAGCATTGTTCTTGCAAGGGTGATCAAGGTCCGGTTCTTTCTCTCAACTACACCATTTTGTTGAGGAGTGTAGGTTGAAGAAACTTCATGCTTGATTCCAATTTCATCACAATAAGCTTCTATGTTGGTGTTGTCAAACTCTTTGCCATTGTCACTTCTAATCTTCTTTATCTTGACTTCAAATTCATTTGGTGTGAACAAGCATTGGAAGCCAAGATCACAAAGTTGCCCAACGGATAACAAGTTGAAACTCAATGAAGCAACATAGAGCACATTTGAGAGTGAGTGATCATTTGATATTGCAATCTTGCCTATACCCTTGACTTTGCTCTTTGAATTATCCCCAAATGTGATCTTCTCTTGACATATCCCATTCTCTTCAATGGAGGTGAACATACGAGGATCACTGGTCATGTGTTGAGTGCAACCACTATCAATAACCCAATGAGATCCACCGGTCTTGTAGTTCACCTACACACAAGAGATCAAGCTTTTTGTTTAGGGACCCAAACTTGAGAGGGGCCCTTGACTTTCTCAACTAGTGACTTGGCAACCCATATTTTCTTTGGCCTATTCTTGTTTGGGGGACCCAAAAACATGACTTTCATCTTTCCATTTGAATCTTTTCTTAGCATATAATGAGCATTGAAGGCAAAGGGTCTAGCATGCTTGGGCAAGGGTTGTGGTGGTGGAGTTTTGCATTCATGAGCAAAGTGACCTTCTTGACCACACTCAACACATCTCTTTGGCTTGGGCTTTGATTTGCTTTGTTGTTGAGCTTTTGCTTTCTTCTCTTGATTTGCCAAGTACCCAATACCACTTCTATCCATCTTCATCACGGTGTTCATGAGGAGCTCACTTTGCAAATATTGGCCTCTTGTGAACTTGCTTAGGCCGGTCTTGAGATGCTCTTTTTCTTGCTTGAGCTTCTTGTTCTCTTCAATGAGTGACTCATTTGTTGTTTGCTTCTCAAGAGCGATCAAACCTTTGAGCTTCTTGTTCTCATTTGCTAGCTTCTCATTCTCACACTTGATCTTGGCATAATCATCATGGTTGCATGACTCAACCACACTCTTGCCTTTGCTACTAGAACCTTGCTCAATGCTTTCAATGATCAAATCATCACATGATGTAGCTATATCACACTTAACAACATGGTTAGTAGCATCATGTGTTTCAAGAGCAAGTTCATTTGCAACCACAAGACTATCATAGTCAATTTTTAATGTGGTGTACTTGTCTTTTAGAGAGCTATGTCTAGTGATGAGCTCATCATGCTTCTTCTCAAGTTTATCATGTTGATCTTTAAGCTCTTTGTTAGAAGTTTTGAGCTCCTTGAGAGTGGAAGACATAGTTTCATTTTGATCTCTAAGCTCACCACTAGTCTTTTGAGCATTTTCAAGCTTAGATGAGAGTGATTCATTTTCATTTTGAAGGTCATCATTTTCACTTCTTGTCCTTCTTATGATTTTAGTGTATTTGTTTAGCAATTTTACAAGTTCATCATAAGAAGGTGCATCAAATTCATCATCACTATCACTATCATCATCATCATCACTATCATGATTTTGTACCTTACGTTCACCCTTGGCCATAAGGCATAGGTGAGTAGTGGACGATGATGGTGAAGAAGGCGGTGAAGGTGGTGGTGAAGATGTCGGTGAAAATGATGGCCCCCATCACAAATGCGGCAACCTTCTCTTTCTCATCATCGCTCTCATCTTCGGAGGAGCCACAAGATGATTCAATGTCGGTGAGCCAATCACCAACAATATAAGCCTTTCCACCCTTCTTCTTCTTGTAGAACTCCTTCTTCTTGCCATCCTTCTTCTTGTATGGCTTGTTCTTCTTCTTCTCATCTTCTTCATCACTTGAATCATTTTTCTTGCCCTTGTTCTTGTTCTTGAACTTGTCTTTTGGTGGTCTAGGGCATTGATGAGCGAGGTGGCCAAGTTCACCACAATTGTAGCAATCCATCTCCGAGATGGGCTTTCTCTTGCTACTTGTGAAGAATTTCTTTTTCTTGCCATCGAACTTGATGCCACTCTTGTTAAGCTTCTTTAGCATCTTGGTGGTCTTCCTCACCATGAGTGCAAGTGATTCATCATCGATATCACTTTCACTTGAGCTTTCTTGCACGATCATGGCTTGGCCCTTCTTCTTCTTCTTGTCATGGCTAGCTTTGAAGGCCAAGTCCTTCTTCTTGGAAGATGATGAGCCCTCTTCCGGAGTGATGTGCATGTACATCTCATGAGCATTGATCTTCCCCAATACTTGAGTCGGTGTTGCGGCGGAGAGATCACTTTGATGAAGCACGGTGACAATGTGACCATACTTCTCAACGGGAAGAACACTCAAGATCCTCCTTGCAACATCCGATTGACTCATTTGAGTGAGCCCTAGAGCATTGAGGTCCTCTACAAGAACATTCAAGCGAGTGTACATTTCATTAGCACTTTCTTTGGGAAGCATCTCAAAAGAATTAATTTTCTTTAAAGCAATATGATAGCGTTCCTCACGCTCACTCTTAGTTCCCTCATGGAGAGCACAAAGATTTTGCCACAAATCATGAGCGTTCTTTGCATTACGCACACGATTGAAGATATCTTTGCCTAAGCCCCGGTAGAGTGCATTTTTGGCCTTTGCATTCCACCGGTCGTACTTCTCCTCGTCACCCGTGGGGTTTGCGGGATCCTTGATAGCGGGAAGCCCTTCGGTTGCGGCTCTAAGACACCCAACATCTATGGCTTCGAGATACGCCTCCTTCCGGATTTTCCAATATGGAAAATCATCCCCCTCAAAGGTGGGAGGTGGTCCTTCCCCGTTAGACATCTTGCTCTAGGCGGTAAAGCCTAAATTAGGAGCAACACGGCTCCGATACCAATTGAAAGGATCAAGATGCCCAAGAGGGGGGGTGAATTGGGCTTTTCTAAAAATTAATTGCAAGAATTAAATACTATAAGCCGGAATTCACCCCTAGTGCCTACTTGTGTTCCTAGAGAGTCTACCGTTAAAAAGTTTTGCACCCTAGTTTCCAATCCTAGTCTAGCATGGCAATTCTAGGAAAGTAAAACAAGCAATGAAAGTAAATACGAGAAAGTAATTGCTTGAATGTAAAGGGGCAAGGAACACGGCGATGTTTTTCCGAGGTATCGGAGAGTCGCCACTCCCCACTAGTCCTCGTTGGAGCACCCGCGCAAGGGTGTCGCTCCCCCTTGATCCGCGCAAGGATCAAGTGCTCTCTACGGGTTGATTCTTCGACACTCCGTCGCGGCGAATCACCCAATACCGCTCACAACTTGAGTTGGGTCATCCACAAGCTCCGCCGGATGATCACCAAACTCCCAATCACCACCAAGCCGTCTAGGTGATGGCGATCACCAAGAGTAACAAGCTAGAACTCTCACTTGACCACGACGAGCCTAAATGAGGAGGTGGATGCACACTTGCTACTCTCGAATCACTAGTGAGGAATCACAAACTTTGATTCTCAAATCTCTATCCTCACTAGAGCTCTTGCACTCCCTTGCACTCTAAAGGGTTTTCTCAGATGTTTGAATGAGCAAGAGACCTCTAAAAGAGGTGGAGGGGTTGTATTTATACACCCCTCAAAGAAAACGAACCGTTATTTCTGACACGGGGTCACCGGACGCGCCGGTGCAACGCACCGGACGCGCCGGTCCCCCGTAACGGTCAAAACCCGTTTTTGAAACCGAACCACCGGACGCACCGGTCAGGTAGCACCGGACGCGTCCGACGTGCAAGGGTGCTTACTGGACTGACACCGGACGCGAGGCCGCGTCCGATGCCTGAAGACCGGACGCGTCCGGTCCTCTTAGGACCTTACTGGACTCGCACCGGACTCGTCGATCAAGTCCAGTATCGCGTCCGACGGGCGTTCTCTCTCGATGACACGTGTCGGTCGTTGACCACTGCGTCCGGTCCTCGCGAGGACCGCGTCCGGTGATCAGGCCCGAAACCTAGCGCGGTTAAGTACACACCGGACGCGTCCGGTGTTCCCGAAGACCGCGTCCGGTGCCTGGAAAACAGCCCGAAACACGTCGAAACACGTCGCAACTTCAACCAAGTTGCTTCTAACTGAACCTTGAGCTAATCTAGGGTTGCCTAGCGCCAAGTTTAACAAGTGTGCACCACACCTAAACATAGGACTCGCCTAGGTCAAGCTACCCATTCATGCCCCCCTTTATAGTACGGCCAAAAGAGAAAAACGAAGATCCTAACGACTATTCCGAATGTGTCTCAACACTTCGTCATCCGGAACTAACCGTCCTTAATCTTGACGTCACTCTTTTGAAAACCGAAACGATTTCCATCAAGGGACACGAAACCACAGTGCTCAAAGCAGTTATCACCTCCATGACTTAACTTACCAATGTTTCTGCAAAACACACGTTAGTCATGGTAATAAAGTGTTGTCATTAATTACCGAAACCAAACCTTGGGGCCTAGATGCTTTCAGCAGGTACTCCATCCATCTTGCCGGGTGGTGTGGCGGAATTTCGTTGATGTGGCGACGATGCCTGTTATACCAACTAAGCAAATGTGGTTCGTGCGTCACCGCCCAATCCTTTTGCGTGGTCCGAAGCCTCCGATCGATCCTGCATTGCCATATTGCATTAGAAATGATGCGCTTAAGTAGAATAAACATATTGGCATCGTACCCATGCAGCTGAGCGTTAGTGGAGTACAGCGGTGGAATTCCTTGCAACCTCCCGAACTGTCTGTAAACCCTGAAAGGGCATCTCGACGACATGGAAGAAGATAAGTGGCCCTTCGTAAAGCCACTCGTCCCCTTCCTCCTCGCAGCGCGGACTAAGGTAGTCCTCTAGCTCCCACCTAGACCACGGTGTCCATGTTACCTGCAAAGTAAAGAAACTTAATTTAGTATCAATCTCATTGATAGTGCCTTTAGTAGGAAATGTGGATATAACTTACGTAGTTGTGTGTCAACACGTCTATCGCATCCGTGTACTGCTTGTACCTCCTTTCCAACTCGCCCCTCACTACCTTAGCGTCTTTTCAGATGAAAAGGGCGGTGGGTCGAACATCTTGATGCTGCCATTCCTGCAAGTTTACACAAACACGGTGTCACTAATCTCTTTAGTCGTATGAAGATATCAAAGTAGTCAATGTACTCACAGGCAAATGCGGAGGTTTAGTAGGCCTCCCAACCGGAAACCACTCCCAAATCCATACTTGAAGTAGGTATGAGCAGCCACCTAGGTTGGCATTGTTCGACTGGCGACGACAGGCGGTACAAAGCTGACGGTATGTCCAAGCAAGGACCGCGGTACCCCAGCTATAGGTTGCAATATTCTCAAGTGGCTGGATTAGGATCCTCAAGAAAATCCAGCTGATGCTGTCGCCTGAGGAGTCGGGGAATAAGAAAGCGCCCAAGAAGTGCCACAACCACACCTTTGCATACACCTTGACCTCGTGATCTGGAGCACCGACCGGAGGCCCTGCACCAAAGTGCTGGGTTATCCATGACGTCGACACTCCTGAGGTCTTCCTGCAATTACAATTGAAGTATTATTGTACAAAAATAGATGTAGCTGAAATGGTTGTATCAGTGATTTCAATGGGGCGCAAATATGAACTTACTTTGTGCCTTTAACTTCAGCCTCTGATGGCCTCCTACCACAGAATTGCTCCACCAAGTGTACCCAATTAGACTCGTCGACGACCCCAGTCACCGGATGACCAGCCAAACTGAGACACAATATCATCTTCACATCCTGCATCATGACAGTCATTTCCCCACATGGTGTGTGGAAGGTGTGCGTCTCCGGTCTCCACCTGCATCATCACAAGTTTCTGGTTATAGGCAAGTTGACGGCCCAATTTTACAAAACAAAGACAATAAATGAAAAATGCAATGTTACCTATCAACAAAGGCAG